>JAQIWO010000080.1:0-23208 GCA_034695405.1 Entomobrya muscorum
GGCTGGCTTACGATTCTTCTCATGTTCTGGAATTCAACCCTAAAAATTGATGTTGTTTGGCTTGTTGTTATAAGAGAGTGAGAGTACAAGCCAAAAGTGCAACGTAGGCACAATAAATGCAATAATAAACGCCTGATAAATAACCATTCAAAATTCACACCGAGTCGCATACGTTACTACTACAATTACGACGGGAGGCAATACTATTCCGACTTTTCCGCATTTATTGCTTGTGGCGAGCGCGTGGTGGCAGTTATATGAATTTATATAAATATATTGTCTGTATATCTGTATGCTTGGATGTAAAATGCAAGTGTGCATGTTTCATTGCATTATGCACATTCCTCAATCCTCACCAAAAACCCCTTTCTTTTTTAAAAAGCCGCCTTCTGTACCACTCAACTTTTCCAGTGCTGCTGTTGCTCTTCTTTTCTTGTAAAACTCATTCATTTACCCATTCATGCATTCGCAATAATAACAGGGCGACAGTTGAGCTTTTATGGCTTGCGTCCAACGTATAACACATCTAAACTAAACACAGAGGAAAAGGCACGACGGAATGAATGAAGGCAATGAATGAAACGTTTAAACCAATAATAATGTCTCAAACGACTAGCGCATACCTAATAAATACACTATTGTACAAAGTACATGCACAAATGACACAGGCAGACATTTCTCGCGTGCCATAACAAAATGCTGAGGTACGGTGATGATGATGATGACGATGATGATTATTATGCCTTCTCAGCGAAGGTAATTATACCGTTTTTAACAAAGTCACACCGCTGTTAAAACCGCATTGTTTTCTCTGGCGTGCATGTGTACCCCTCTCTGTGTAGTCTGCAGTTATCATAACATCGCAGCAACCACTGTGCTCGTGTCTTTACGTCCACAGCCATGCGTTGAATGAATGAATGAAGTGAAATGATGCGAGATGAAGTTGAGTGAAGTACGTAGTAATGGCCTCCGTCATACGTAATTACATAAGTACTGGAATACAAATGGAAGGAGTCGAATTGCTAATTACAAAGCACGCAGTTTGGGACAGCGTGAGTACACACACATGTATTCTCACTATAAGTTGTTGTAAACTCTTTCATCCGTCATACTCCAGTGGAAATCCGCTTATAAAAAAGAGTTACACTTTGCTCGTCGTGTTTTCCTGCTACTTGATAAAAACGTACTTTGCGAAATAAAAAGATAACAATTACAAAATAAAAGTGTACAACAGTCTTAAAACAGAAAAAATGTATGTGTGGGAGAAAGGAGATTCATTTACTACGTAATCACGTGAAAACTGCGTGCTTGTGTAACAAACACCGCTGCAGGTTATAAGAGCTGAAAGTATTTTTGAAACCAAACCCCGGAAACCATTCATGCCATTTCCAGATCGCGCGGTACGCATAATGAAGTTGTGTATAGCTACAACCGGAATTAAGGTAAATAAGCTATAGTTTTGTAACATTGTTGGGCAATCAAAACAAACAACAACATCGGACAAAATACTGTATATATATGGTGTTTTGCCTGTTCAACCAAACTCCGAGCATTTACTGCCTGATCCGTTGTAGGTCTTCATAATTATTTTACCAATTTGCCAAATATTTATGTATAGAATTTTTTTTAGCCAAGCTGCATAAATTACGGTTTTATAAAACTGGAACAAGCCAGTCTTCCACAGACTACTCTACTTGTCTGTTTATGTGTTATGATGTCCATGACATTTCCATAAAAATCTTCTTGTGCTTCTGGCATTATCCTCTTTATCATCAGGAGCATAGTCTCTCTATGGATCCGGCCCGTTTTTTTAGGTAGTTGTAGTCGGCTGAGAGCTTAAATGCTCCTACAAAAACTATTTATAAATGCTTTTAGCATGCTGGTAAATGTGGTAGTTTTTTGACGTTATTATAATACGTAGTAATGTAAGTAAAGAGCATTTGAATCATGTGATACAAGAGCCTAGAATAAAGTAAATACATGAACTGAGCATGGAAGCAAGTAAAAGTTATGAAAGTACGCTCATCAACCATCCAAGTGGTATTCATTCATACTATTAGTAACTACATGCATAATGCATGATAAAAGTATGATTTTATGTTAATCTCGATCATCATGGCCAAATAATAATCTTGAGTAGTTCGGGTACTACTGGGGAAATACTCAAAAGCTGAAAGAAGAGAAGCACACACATTGAGAGAGAGAGTCCAAAGACTATGCTCCACGACTACTAGACCATCACGAAAGTTAACGGACATGCTGTATATACTTATGCATGCTATTATGTTTTTACGCATTTTGCCATATTATGAATATGAATGAATGTATTTAATATCAGTGGTTGTTTGTGACTAGTAGGTTTTTTTTTGTGTGTGGTCCTCTATGGAAAAACAGCAAAGTCAAGCAAGACTTTTAGAGTAAGCCGACAGTCTGAACTGACAGACTCTCGACTCCTCACAACTCATAAAGCTAATGGACAACCATGTGATATTATCCTGTTAGATGGAAAGCTGAAACGGGTTGAAAGAGTAGTAGACTCTAGCTATGGGTTAATACAATGCTTACATGTAGATTCCACAGGAAAGTGTGTAGTTTCCTTTTTATAGGCGTTGTAAATAGCACGCAAAGTGGAGAAATTGCAGTGTACACTGTTTCTCTACACAGTTGTAGTTCAGTTAGCATTGATGGCTCTTTATAGGGCATAATAATAATGTGACTTCATGTTTAGGAATCCAGTTGCAGTAAAAATCTACAATTTATAGCGTACTACATCAAAAGGATGTTTGTGTTATTATTATTAGTATTTGAGAAGAGCTGATCGCTCATATCTCTCCATTCAGTTCAGTTTCCTCTGGAGTACAAAAAAATGTATAGAATGGAAAGAGCGAAGGCCGATATTTGAAAAGGAGTGAAAAGATGATGGCATAATATTAAATTACATGCACACAATATATAATGAATGCTAAGCTCTCTGTTTTTGTGAGCGTGTCGGTGTCGTGTCGTATGGGCAAATTGCGAAATTGAACCCTTTTTAAAAAGGAGAAAATGAAGCTGTCGTCTATCGTCGTTAGGACACATTGAAAATTTCCATTATAAATACACACGAACGTGTGTGTATGATGGAGGAGCAAGCAAAGTCACTCTCTTCATTCTACATATATATATTTGGCACACACGCCTATACATAGAATGTGAATATGCACTTCACTTTTACTTCTTCTCCTGCTCTGCAAAAAAAACCTTTCATGTGTTAGTAAAGAGTCACATACAAACACTCAGGTCTTTTGAGTCAGAACTCCTTGTTTGAGAAAATGATTTATGAAAGCTCATCTATTTATGCCCGAAATTGAGAGCTTAATTTAATCCAATTTATCTTTCTGTTGCTGCTGCTACCGCGATCTCATATCATATCGCGCGAACGAACAGCAGCTCTTCTGTTTAGAGAAAAAAAACTGCCACTGGACCTTAACAAAGGCTCCTCTGTCTCACTCAACTCTTCCTTTACCGTTGCAATCTATAAACATGGTTTAGTAGCATATACATTTTTAAGGAAGGTATACCGTATAATCTAATCTCTACATCGATACAAAAAACAGGGTGTATATTCACTTAATCATTTCATCATCATAAACATTACACACGTATTACATGATAAAAACAACCTATGGGGCAATGAGACTTCTTAAGTATTAATCTTGCTTGCACAACATGTTATGTTCGCCTTCATCCTCACCCTTTTTTTCAAAAAAATGATTAATAAACAGCCGATTTAGCAGAAATGCTGTGCTCTTTTTTGTAATGTCGTATGAGCAGGATTTAGACGATTCATGTTGCAAAACTTGCAAATAAATGCAATCTTAAAATTGTTTCTATACATCACAGTTCCACCAGATCCGGGGGAAAAATAAATGTCATTTAGGTTTTAAAATGTTGAAAACAACAGCAGAAGCAGCGACAAGTGTACTTATTTACTCACAGCATAACAATTCAACACTTACACAAGCTGTTTATCCTTTTCCTTCCTGTTTTTCAACCCTCCATAAATTTTACAATGTTTATACTTTACTTTACAACATAATATCTCCTCCTCCTCGTCATTCCCAACAAAAACAAAGAAAAGGATAGAAAATGTACACAAAAAAGTATGCACAAAGTGTAAATAAGGATGACTACCAAAAAGCGAGATAGGTATGTGTGCATCACATCATTCAGAAAATATAAAACTAGTCAAGTGCATATCAAAGAGCGACGGGAATGTCTTCCTCGACAACATGTGTTTTTCAACTTTATTTCCCTTGTGATAAAGAGACCTTCCCAGCAGTCTACCAGAGAGTCCCAAAAGTGTCTTTAACTAGAACACCGTTTGTTGTTGTAGAGGAAGCACACATAAGTATGTATACATAACCAATAATAATAATAGTAGAGTAATAACATGAACATCTTGTACAACCGTAGTAGCAACAACAGCAACATCTGCAAGTCTCTTTGATTTTGATTTAAGCATCATTACATCACATAGAAAGAGGAACTTCCATCCATCCCATCCCTTATTACTAAACTACCACTAGAAACCTGGTAGAAATAACAAGCAGCGAAAGTAAAGTAAGTAGAGTAGAGACACACACAGAAAGCTTCATCCAGTTCTAAGGAACATGCATGCATGTCGCGTCGTGGTAAAAGTGAACTGAATTCGAAGGAAAATCGAAGAGAAGGTTTTTCATAGAATAGTAAACTTTTGCAGAGAGCATATCATTTCCTTTGATGTTGTTTGGTGTAGAAGAACATGTATACACCAAACTGGAATTGAAAATGAAAAAGAAGGCTAAGAGGAAGGTTTAAAGGAACAGAGAAACAAGCAAAAAAATGGTAAAAGCTCTTCTACAGCCAAGTTTTCTCATATGTACACAACAGCCGAAAGCCAAGCATGCTGTTATTGTAATATAGAATCTCGCCACTTTTTCTCATTTTGTCTTGATCCTTAGAACATACCGTGTGCCACCAACAACGCGCAACAAACGAAACTGGCATGGCAGACACAGGCTGGGTATAACACCCGATACGATGCACACCAAACAACCACACCAACAATACCACTAACAAACATTTTTGGTTGTTCTTGTTTGTATGTGTGTGCATGTGTGCCTTTCAGCTTTTTACAAGGGAATAAAGGCGTTCAAAAAACCTTTCTTCTGTATTCTGTAAAATGTGTAGTTCTTCCCTTGTCTTGCCTTTGACTAAATTTTTTTTTGAGTTTTTGGAGGCTCACACAGAAAATTTACATATTACTTACTTTTCCACAGAACGAGAACAAACCCAAAAGTTCTCTAAAAAACTAGTAAACTGTACAAGGTACTACAATATAAGCAAACGTAGAAGAATAAAAAAACATTACAACCTGCTCACGCCACTATATACTGCACTGTCATTACATCCATAACCACATGAATAACAGATGCAATTCAAAAAATATTGTAATTTACGATTTACGTTTATATGTTTTGATTCTCTCTGTTGGAGGGAACATGTGCATCGCTCACATAAAATTTAAATCTATGTGCGTGTGCGCTCTCATATAATAATAGCAATATCATTTTTTGATATTCCGCTCCATTGTAGCGGATTGGGGAAAAAAGTCAACAAAATTCTGTTTGAGTATAATATTACTCGTGAAGGAGAACGGCAAGAAGAGAGGAGCACATGGAACATATAAATAACGTACACAGCAAGCATCAGTAGTTGGGCAGAATTGAATGAGGATTTCACGACTGAATGAATGAATGTTTTGGATATCAATTTGATATACGATGGTAACGTGCTCTTGTTTCATTTCCTTTTAAATGAATCAAAGTGAGCGATGAACGGGTTTTTTTTTTGTGTTCACATTCTCACGACCGTCAGTTTACAATTTTTTTGCATGTGTGTCTGTGTGTGCATAGTATATTATGGCCTTACTCTGTAGATTACTTATAAAAATACCACAGATGTGTGTAAAAAGTTTAATTCATCATCAGCATCATATAACCCTGTCATTTTACAACTACACAAAATTCACCTACACACACACTCATTTTTGCATGATTCTATCAATCATTACTTTTTGGATCGTGTCACGTTATTTTTCAAAAGTGATTTTCTACATGTTCCTTTGCCATCTTCCTTGTCGCTATCATCATCAAGAGGAGATTGATGTTGATCTGTGTGTTCCCATCCCACACACATGATTTGCTTTCATTTCACTTCGCTTCTCTGAAATTTACCGTGATAGTTTTCAAAACATTGAGATATTTATTACACATCTGCTACTGCTATCTGGTTTATTCCTGTTTATATTTCCCTTTAGTGGGACATGACCGGGGAAAATATTGAATTTAGTAGTTTTTCATTTTGAAACGGAACGAATAAAGGCCAGCTAAAAGATTCAGGAAGAATAACAAGTAGAGAGAATTCCATTGAAAATCCATTCCTGCCTGCCAACGGATGCCAAGGCATTGTGCGTGGACGGATAAAAGCCATTCATAAAGCATATTATGAAACAAGCATGATAAATATGATAATGATGGGTACCTTCTTAAATCTCATTCAATAATATTTCCAGGGTCGCCCACACAAAAAAAAAAGTAGAAAAAGGAGACCAACTCGAAAAAACATGAGATTTACGTAAGGCAACAAAAGTTCTCGTTAGTGAAGGCAAAATAGCGAAATATTTTATTGAGTTTATTTCTATACAATAATATGAGACGAATGACATTGTATAACGAAATATTTCTAGCAGGTCAAAAACTGAAACTTTTTTGAGCTATAAACCTCTCATTATATGTATAATATACACACACATTATTAAAAGTACCCTGAGCAGAGAGTCCCCTATTGAAATAGCATTTAGACACGGGCATATCCTCACAAATAGAGCACAACATAAAATGGCTTCCAATGAAACGAGATAAAAGGCACGAAATCTCTGTCATTCCAATAATAATAATCTAATTCATCTTTGTCCAGAATGTCCCAAAGTCAGCAGAGAATGGAAAAGAGATAGACAGGCAGGAAAGGAAATACTGAATGGAATAAGGAACGCGTAGTCAAGTGTGTCGTAATACATTTTTGCCCCAACAAACTAGCAACACCAACCATTTTCTATCACATTCAAAAGCGTAAGAAGCTAAGCGAGAGAGAGAAGCTGATTACCTAAGCCAAAAGATTTTTTCACAAAAGCATTGAAATAAACAAGCAGGATCAGTGACGCAACTCTTCCGCTATACTTATTTCATATTTGTATTTATCAAAGGCGTATATTGTGGTATTGTGTTAATGAATGGCCCAAAACTGCCTGTCTTCTGTGTCAACTGAATATTAGAAACTGGAAAAGGCACCGAAATCCGTGGTTCTGCTTTGGACAGATGTATTTCTTCTGCTAATTTAGTCAAGAGAAACGCCAGAAAATGGGGGAGCTAAAACAGCAAGCCTGCTAGCCTAGCTTGGTCGCTCAAAGTCATGTGACGTACGTAACCTGTAGTAAATACATGCTTGCAAAACTTTATGCCTGGTCTAGATAAAAGATTACGATATATTATAATTACAAAAGGCTTACGATTAGTCTGACAAAACCCACAAGTATGAAATAGCCACTAATGTGTTTCATTACATGCATAAATGTACTCATACCACAAATGTATGGTTTTTAGAAACTTTAAATTAGCACATAAAATTATGAATGACAGAAGAATAAATGGAGCACCAAATTTAAATTTTTTGTAACCCTCACACCATACAGGCGAAACGACATGAGAAATTGTAGACTCAGCTATTATTTCTAGTTTAAAGGCAAATTTTTTATCTAAATATGTTTAGATTAACATACATCTTCTTTGTATTGCAGCTTACACTGTATATGATGATTTATATTGCAAGAATATATTTTTGCACTAGAATCAATCCAATCCAAGGCTTTTGAATGTGTAGATACCATAAATAAAAAAGAATCCACAATTTCATGAGAAATATCCGCTATACATATTTATGACAAAACTGAATCGGTGAATTCGAATGAAGGATGATGATGATGATAGCGATCATAAGAATGAAAGTAACATAAAAGATTTTTCCCTAGTATTTCCATCATTCTGCAAAATGGCGTAATATAACCTATACGAAAGAGCGAGCACCTACCTACCCACATGCATGCATGTATGTTGAATGTGCAAAAAGTAAAGAGAATAAAAGTAGATGCATAAGTAAAAAGTGTGTAGAGTCACCGCCATCCCCACCACCACCACTCCTCTTTATGCTGCTGGTCTGGTCTGGTGTATGTGGTGATGGTGGCTTTCGTTGTCGTTGTCTCTTTTGTATGATGGTGGTGAAGCGGCGGTCCTGTGAGGAGGAAGAGAAAGCAAAGCTGTAATAACAATATGAGGATGTATGGATACACTGAATTGTACTATTTGTAGTTGTATTTTGTATGAATAAGTGGTGATGGTGAAGAGAGAGAGAGACGGAGGCGCATAGGAATAGTAGACAAGAGGAACCCAACCGACCGACCCACTTCCATTGTGGATTGCTGACATTCAAGAACAAATGTTACGTTTACCCAAGATCCATATATCATTGGCAAGTTTTTCAATCGTCTCTCTTCTTTCTCTCTCTCTCTCTCGTCCTTACTTTGTTACATTGCAAAACTACGTACGTAACGTAACGTTCACCGAATAATACAGAAAAACCGAAGGAAATATGGCCTTCCTGTTTTTATCTCTTTTTTCTTCTTTTCTTTCCTTTACTTCTCTCCATTACTCTATATTTTTTCTCAACTACACTACCACCACCGACATTATATTGAACAAGTGTGTAGTTGGTGTATGTGTGTATATACTTCACTTGTTCCTTTTTACACAATCAATTTGGAAAATGCTCTGGCTTGGCTCTCTCTCTGGCTAGATCCAGTTATAAAATAGCGGTTTTTGCCATTGCTTTCATGTATTATGTTTTCCTTCTTCAACTTGCATTTTCTTTTTAAACATACGACCTCTTCTTCTGCTTCTTCCTCCTCTTACGTAACGTTCAGTTCAATGTTCACCGTTTGTAAGAAAGGAAAGAGAGAGAGAAGAACTGACGTGATGAATGTGGAGGATGCTTCCCATATTTTCAGAAATTGATGCTAAAATCTCTGCTGGAAGAAGAGAAACTGGCGAGCAAGGAGTCTCAAACTACTACAATAGACCAGCAGATAAACTTGTTCTACGTAGCAAACCAGACAATTTTTTTCCTCAGCATGTAAACTGTGAAAAAAAACACTGGAAAGATGTTGATTTAAAATGAAGTACTATTCCATTATTACAAGCCGGTTTATTTTTCTCAGTATTTTTTAGCCAGTTCAAGCCCTCCCTTTCCTCTTATCTTTATGAAGAAATCAGAAAATTAAAAATATATTTGAGAAAATTGGCCAAGAGAAATCCCCGAGATTTGAGAGATGTGTCATTTATTATTATAGGAGTAGAGAGAAAAGGGAAACTCTTCGTTTTATTATTTTTTAGAGCAAATTGCGTGGGAGCTCTGCGCTGCATGTATAAAAACAAAAGGGGAGAGAAGAAGAAGAAAAGGGAAACAATAGAGAGTTTTTAATATTATTATATTTTGTATAATTCTCATTGCATTTTACTTAGGTATAGCGGTAGTTCTCTGGAAACGGTGGTGGTGGTAGTACATCCGGAAAAAATAGGCATAATAGATTGCTTACGATAACTGATTCTCGTGCTCGGTGACTCGTGCGGGTATTTATGTCCCTTTATAACTACATATTACACTGTTTTAGGGAAACTTACTGTCATAGTAGAAATAAATAGAATGTATACCTTCTTCTCTGAGGGAGACCCCCAACCCAAGTTAGTAGAATCATCACAAATTTCAACAAAAGTGAACCTTTTTTCTGGTGCTCCCTATAAAAATGAGCTCGTAAAAAGATAAGAAAAAGTGCAAAATTATCTTCCTGTCTAATAATGGGTTGGGTTTTTCTCCTTACTCTGGGTGTTTTTTCTCTATATTTTCATTCACTACATTACAGTAGTCGATATCGCTGACAGTGTGGCAAGAAAAAGTCATGAGAGTAAGAAGTACTGTAGTAATAATAAGGAGGTATCAACTTTCCTTCGTAGAGTTCGGTAATCAGTCGTTTGTAAGAATAGTAAAAAAAAACTAGCAAGAAAACTAAAAAAAAGTTTCTCGTATTTTTTCTTCGTAGTAACATCATCATACAGCCAAAAACTTTGTAGCAAATAAGTTTTTGTTGTAAGTTGCAAGGCGCAAATGAAGTATGCATCGAGGAAAAAAGTAAAAGATAAAGAGTGACATAACAGAGACAGCGCTCAAAAGAAATGCTTGCTGCCGAATTTCAGACTGTTATAGAAGAAGAGAAAAGGCAGTAAAATAAGTAAAAGGTAATCTTGTTGTCTGTTATATTATTCCTTCCAAACAAGAAAGAAGATCAGGATAACTTTTGCCATTATACCTTGTCATTCTATGAATAGTGCACAGTATACTATTTGTAATATATTTCTCAACAGCAGTAGTCCCACGACGAGCGAGACGAAGAAGCGATATATGTGCAGGCAGGCATTCAATTTTTGTTTGCAATTGATTGAAAAGTCTATTGTGAGCATTGACTGGTGATTACAATCGATATGGCGGCAAATCTAGATAAAGTTTATGGAAATATACATGTATTATTGATATATTAATTCACATTATCTCTGTTTTCTGTGTCTCCCTGTATGGCAAAACGTAAATAAAAAGCGTTCCCCAGAGGAAGGAAGCTCGTGTGTGGTTTTTCTCATATTTATTAAAAAACTTAGTTTTCTCTTGCTGAATGGTAGAGTGAGTGAGTGAATCTAATGGAGCTACATTTTTATGCTACAAATAGTTGTGCTGGTAAATAATTTAAAATAAGACGCCGCGCCAGTTTCCCTTGAGCATAATTCTGTAATGTATCGATTTCCAGAGTCGGCAAGGATTATGCATTGATGTATTAGCTTTGTTTTGCATTTTATAAGTTCACTAATTTGGGTTACAGACTAGTTAATTGGATCAGCCAAGCCATATATTTTGCTACATTACTACATGAATCCTGAAATGTCATGTCATGACATACAGCAAGATAATCATTATTGCCCATATTTTCGTTTAAATTTCTCTCGGGTAATTTCTTGTTTGGGTAGTAGTCGTTTACAAAAAAATCAATGTTTTGGCATCAAATATTCAATAGAAAACTATATTATTATTATACTTTGTTTTTCCTGTCATTAAGTTGTTGTTACTGCATGCTAATTAGGTTAGGAGGATTTATCGAATTTTTTTTCTGAATAAATACTTATTTAGGTCCTTTGTGTTCATGTCTATGTCATGCGCTAATAAAGTAAACTTGTACATAAATAAATACATGTAACCATTTGTGGAATTGGTATACTAATAGACTGTCAACAGTTAGCAAATTTGTTTTCGTTGGATTTAACGTATCCAAAAATGTTTATTTAAGTTCTCTTCAAAGGGTTTTCAGCAAAGCTGCGTATTTAGTTCTTTTTGAAGTACGAGGTGAAGCAACTTTGCCGATGGCAGATCCCAAAAAAATAACAAAAAGGAAAAAATTTTCATTACTACAACGAAACTTGTATTTGAGCTACATATATGTAGATGTCCTTTTGTTTCTATGTTGTACTATTTGATGTCCTCTTTCACTACATTTTCTTTCTCTTTTTTTTTTACTCCCAAGCACTTTCTACTTGTTTTCTTTCTTTTCCTATTTCTAGTTCGTCAGTGTTGCATGCTACTTTCACCGTCTATTTTGGCGATGATGGTGGAATACAAATTTTTGTTTTCGCTTTCACTCTTTTCATGTATTGATGTGCATGCTCATTCTCTTTTTCTTGTTCTCTTTGTGGCTTATTCCTCTTTGTGTGATGCTATCTCTAGCATTCAACATTCACAAAGTGTATAGAATTGAAGTGGAAAGAAAAAAAATAATAATAAAAGAACCTGTAGCAAAACGTGCTGATTCAAGTCCCGTATGCTCCATGCCTGAGAAGGACTATTCATAAGAGTGTGCACGTTTAAGGTGTACATATACGTACATTAGGTGAGATAAAGCACACAAAAAGCCAAACATGACATGCGCACCAACAGTTTATAAAGTTTGAAGACATGCATTCCTCTTGATAAATATTAACCGGAAGGACAAATAGGTCATTTTTTCTTACATTTTTTGGGGATTCAAACCCAAAAGAGAAAATAACAACAAGAAAAAAGAATTTGCCTCCACTCCAGTTTATAAAAAATGTCCTTATATGTATATAAATGTGTCTGTCTATATTGTGCTTTCCCTAAGATATAATGCACGTGCAAAAAAAACTATTTCGTCGTGAAAGATTTTTTCCCGTGTTTGACATGACTAGTGACGCTACTCGATTTCCAATTGTTTCCTTTTTCCGTCTTCTCTGTATGCACATATATGATCAATATACCTAACAAATCTAAGCACACCATAGTATATTTTGAGAATTGCTCTACTTTCACTTTCCTTCTGTCAGAGTAGAGCAAACTGTTTTGTCATGTCTGCCGCATACAGATAGAGATTAGGTGGGTCATTCAGTGAATGAGTTGATTACAAAAGTACACACGTTCATTTTTACAAGTAATGCAAGCTATCGATTAAGCAAGAATGTACATGCTGTGTATTTAGGAGGTACATAGTCGGGCTATAATATTATGATTTTTACTCATGCACAGACCAAAGTTGATTTTAATACCCGCAATATACGCCCATTATTAATACATATCTATAATATGCATCCAGAAGTGCTAAAGACGCAAATACTACATCAATTTGAGCAAATGGGAACCCTGAGAACTTTATTTCTGTCTCATGACTTTTAATTCTGTATACTGGTGCGCACTAGAAAAGCTTGTTTTTCATCTACTATTATTAGCCTCTCCATCTCTTCATCTCTAGTTATCATTCCACTCAATCCTGGCTCCTTTATTGACCCAAAATACACAAACAGACTTCACAACTGCAGTTAATACCAGTTAAGGTGACCCAACAGAACTTGGGGGAAAATACTATGAGTGACGTGAGTATACAGTCTGGTATTTACACACCGAAAGCAGGATATTTTCCTACAAACTCTGTATAGAATTTGAATTTTTTATATGTTGTTTTTAGTTCATTATATTCCTGCGAATTGTGGATGTTACCAGTTCGGATCTAGACACATTCAAGTAAAAGTCAATATATATATATACGATACAATATATCCCCCTAATTTTTTTTCGTGGTAACATCAGCTGCCATTTCTAGACCACTTTCACTTCATCTCATCCAGCCCTGTGCAGCCTATGATTTTGCATTCGGTTTCATGTCGTTTCTCTCTGCTAGTAGTTCACTCTTCGTCAAGAGAGAGCCAAAGGGCAAAAAAGGAATAAGTAGAGCGTGTCATTCTTCCGCCTGAAGTAAACAGCTTAAAAAGTGTGCAACATCAGAATACATATTATATCGTATCACACATTCCAGACTACTGTACTCTTAGAGAGAGAGAGAGAGAGAGAGAGGAATGAAATGAGTTGTTGAGGAAAAGAAAATGTGTAGTGACTAATTTCGCGACTTTTTGCACGATGAACGTGCACTGATTTTGATATCACCAACCATCACCACCAAAGAGAGCTCCTTTTTTTACTTCATGCTGCCAGGATTGATCGTTATGTGGATTTCGGATTTCGTGTGAATCTTGTGTGTCGAGTTTTCTACACACAGATCATATTTATTCCTCTACACAGAACTGGTTGTTGTGTTGTGTGTGTTCACGTAGTGGTAACAAAATTCCACTGACATACCAAAAATATCTTATAAATTGGACTCACTCATCCAAAATTTCGTGTAAATGAGGACTCCACGCTTAGAAAAAACTCTTAAAAGCACCTTATTTCTTTTCTATATTCAGCACTCCTTTCCATAACATTTATTTGCCAAAAGGTGAAACACGGGGGAGAGAATCATATACGCCCACATAAAATCCTAACAATAATCTTCATGGTAAACATCAAATGATCCACACAAGAGCACGCAGTTCTTTTACTTGAGAACGGGCTGGCAGGTAGAGTAAGTCAAGTACATAAATATATTTTTTTATAGAACATCGCAATTCATATAAAATAGACGGAATTATTGAATAGGTTTAGTCTCTGCTTGTCAAAAAAGCTTTTATTCATTTTTTTCTCTTCATTTCTCCTTTTAAAAATATCCTGCTATCGCATAATATATTATACCTTATATAAAGATCGCTTGCTCGGTACACGGTACACAAACAGTTAATACTTAAGACGCACGAAGGAGTTTACACAAGAAGTTGAGGTACTACTAGTCGCTGTCGTCGTCTTCGTTATTCTTTTGAGATGCATGACAAGCGTTTCACTTTCCTTTTTTTCGATTTGCCTTACCACCACCATCATTATTATCATCACGGCTTTTTCAACAGTCAGTTCAACCAGCCTACGTCATTAAATCCGTCTTGTGAATTCATCATTCATTATTATTTTTGAAAGAAAGTAAATTGAGTTGCCCATTCATCAGCATTGCCTATCCGCATAGTCGCCTTTTGTCGATGACTGCTTCATATATACATACAAGCTTTTACTACAGATATGTATCCACCCACCTATGGTTCATATATGTACAAATGCACAATAATATTTTAATGATTCTTTTACTGACTGAAGGCACACATCCAGTGGGTATCATGCATATGTATGAGTGGTGGTGATGATGGCTGTATAAAAAAAGGAAGGATAAAAAAGCATGCACAACAAATGATCTACTCTGAATGGGATATTATTATTATCACCATCGGATGGGGTACTAACTGAAGGGAAAAAAATATCTTCTAGTTTCAAGAAAATAAACATATTCATTTCCCTTCCACACACAAAAATAGTTCCAGAGCTTTCTTGTAATATTCAACGAGTCAGTGACTAGTGACAATCTTCCTTTCAGTCTCGCATTTTCCCTACCATATATATTTTTTCCTCTTTTTTCACTACTGGTGGCTTGGCTTGGCTCCCCACTATTATTCCTACATGTTTTAGCCTTGTTTTTGGCCGATGAAAAATGGAAGTTTGCAAATTGAAGACTTTCATGCTAAAAAATATTCTTCTATCTGACGCTTATTATTATTGTAGCTGCGTATATGTGGTACACTTGCTATACACTTCCTTAGCTAGATGCAGAGGTTTGCTATGTGCCGTGTAAAATCAAGCATTTATTTTCTCTTCCTTCTTTTTTTCTTCTTTTTCTGGTACTGCTACTGCTGCTTGCGCTTGTTAAATTTTTGAGCAGTCTGTGAAAAATCTTAGCACGTTGAGTTATGTCTCCATTGGGAGAATGTTTCATAGATTCTGCATTGAATCTTCCTCAAATATGATGCGAGAGGAAGGAGATCCTGAGGAAGCGAGCTACTGAAGGCCGTCTCTTGCATCGCATTATCGTATTCCCACATGATCTGATGCTCTGCATGTGTATACCATAACCTCCTTCTTACCTACATGATTATGCTTTTTTTCCAGTGAAAACTGCAGTCAGGCAAAACCTTCCGTACGCATATGCATTAAAAACATCAATTCTATATAAAAGAAAAATCATATCAGAACATTGTCTTATGCATGGGTGCTTCCCCTAAAAAATATTCAAGAATGATCATACCAATCGAAAAGCAGGAAGCGAAAAAAAAAACAGAATAAAAAATGGACAAATTTTAACAATATGCTTTGCATGCACTCCCAATGCAACTATTCTACATAATGCAGAGTAACACACACACACACGCAGTGGGGCTCTTATTTTCTTAGAAGTTCCCTTATACCTCTACAAATGCATGTGTACATGAATACAAATTTTTCATTTTCTCCCTTTCATCTTCATATTATTACTATTTTTTTTATAAAACGCTCATATCCTTTTGATAAGAGTGTTGTTGTGTCTAGTGCAGCACAACAAAAATGGCCTCCATCTTATTTCATGGTTTTTATTTTGTTTATTTGATCTCTGTTCGTAGAATATGAATAATAATATTATGTTATGATGCATATATGAAACCTTTTGGAACAAGGTTTCTTACGTCTATTTTGAAAACAAACTACATTATTTTCTGGTGAAACGATATCATCTACTTTTATTTTAAGAAAGACAAAGTAAAAGAAAGGATTTATTTCTTCGATGTGTACTTCTATGCCACTTTTTTATCTTCTTATTTTATACTTTCAACCTTCGCTTTCCTTTTTTATTTCAACAATAATGTATCTCTGTGTGTATTATAATATGATGATCCAACAACTGTTAGAGAAAGCTCGTGTTCCTCGCTAGTTTCTCTTTTTTTTCATGATTTTCGAAGGACTATAGCAATACACGCAGCCTATGTGGCGGGCACACGGGTGGTGTTATTTTTTCTACCTCTTTTTTGTAGCCAAACGAAAAAAATATTTTTAGATCGTAAAGAGAAAGTGACTGAATAAGAAAAAGTGAGAAAGAAAGATTTTTTTTCTCTCCTTCAGACCGTATTTTTTCATACCGAGCAAGAAAAAAACCGAATATATTTTATTTAAGTCGCCACAAGGTATATTATTACCACTTCACATGTGTGAGGAGTATGGGTGTTCGTGTTTCTTATTCTTTGAAGACTTTCTTTTTTGGATTTCTTCTTGCACTAAGAGTGAGGAAAAATACACACAAAAAACCTGGCAGTTTACAAGGGTGCTTGAAAAAAAATACTTTTTTTCTTCTGAATACACGATAACCTGACATGGGTACGTAGTAGTTAGGTACGTCCTTCCTTTTTTCTTGGGTGTTGTTCTCATTCTCTGGTTCCGGGTGTTTTCTTCTTAGAAGAGAGTCTTTCAAGTCAAACAAGTATCCAGAGAAAAGTTTCGCTGAGAGCAATATGATGAGACTGACATGGAATTATTCAGTTGCTGTGATGATGGTTTTGGTTCGAGGACCTTTTTTCATACAAGAAATCTTTATGCAACAGTGAAATATAATAATGCTTTGATGTACCCATGTATTTTTTTAAGTATTGCATATATAGTAGCAAGCCTCGAGTACTTTCACTGGTACTTCTTTCTGCATTAATGCGGATGTACATGGGCAGTAAACGAAGGAAAAAATATGCTTCGAAAAGTGGGATTCGCATTGTACACGTAAGGTTTTTGAAAAATTGTTCGAGCAAGGGCAATTTAAATACGCTTTGCTCACATTCACGTTCAAGTGTATCTAAACTTCCAACACACATGGGTATGTATATTCGGATATTTTACAACGATAGCAAAATAGACATTCAATTCAATTTTTAGTTACAGATTTACTTAAAGCTTTGCTTTGCTTGCTTTGAATAATATAATATTTTTAAGAATAAAATTTATAAATAAAAATAAAAGACTACGACTAATTGAATGTTTTTTTCTATTTATTTTACAGGTAAGTTACCAGAACTTGACAGCCTCTCCCAGTCTCGTAAGCCTAACGCTTTTGACGCCAATATTCTAGTTACATAATTTAAATACTGCATTTTTTACGTTAATTAGAATCATCTGCATACATGTACCATCAAGATTGCATAAAAATTTCATAAGATTTTTAAACAAAGTTAAGTTTACTCCAAGCATTTCCTCTCTCTACGTGAACTGCATGTAAGATCATATGTCATTATTCATCATACACGCTTTAGCATATCTCAAGACCATCTTCCCCAATAACAACTTTTACATTTTTTTTTCATAAAAAAAAGAAACTAAAGAACAGAAATTCCCCGCCGCCTCCATCACATTAGATTACAGATTACATTACTACATCAAGTTATTCGGTATCTACATCTACTGCTGCTGCACTCATACTTTCATTTTTACTCTGTGTTTGAATATGAAAAAAGTAAGAAATGAAGAAAAAAAATGTGGATGTTATCTTGCTGAAGAAATAGCAATTTGAGGGAATGATGTGAGTTGAGTGTGCATCACGACTTACATGAAGAAGGGAAAGATAGAAAGAAAACACTTTATAGTTTGAGGCGAAATGCAGATAACGGTATGTGTGTGTGTGTGTCTGCTGGAAAGAAAGAAATTTCATGAATGTGCCTCTGTTTATCTGCCACTGCAATATTCTTGCTTGAGGAAATAAAAGAAAAAGTGAAAGAGAGAGAAAAATTGTATTAGAGATCAGCAGATCAAGCACATTGAACATTTCTCTGGGAGAACTCAAGTGAATATATGGTATTGGCATAGAGCATTCAAAATAGATATTATTATGGTATGTTCTCTTCAGCTTGATGATGACTATGGGTGGGTGTAAAAGGGGAAGTGCATACTTCTCCTTTGCTACTTATCTTTGCTTACTTAACTTTAGTATAAATTCTTTTTACCACGCACACACGCGAATTGTAATTTTTGCTTCGCTAGCAAGTAAAGATGAGACTGAGAAGGAAGGAAATATCAATTGGACTTTGATGTAATGTGATGTATTGTAGGAAAAGAGGGAATCGGTAAAAGTGCACACACATGAAAAGAGATGGATGGTGATGATGACGATATGCGAACCAAAGTGTCAAATAATTTGCCTTGACTTCTTGTGACCATTACGACGAGGGGAAAAAAGAAAAGGAAGCAGGAGAAAAAAAATCAGTAATGTAGTTTTGAGGGGATCCAGGGAAGGGGGAAAATTTGGAGAGAAAAAAAACTACAATTTTTATGTTGGAAAGGATGACTAGCTGAATTGAATGAGTGCACAGTGCACACACACACTAGCTTATTTTATTTTTATCTGAATAGATTTTTCTTCTTTCTTTCTCCATTTCCCTTTTCTCTTCAAATCGAACAAAATAAATTCATTGCATCCCGATATGAGATCGGTTAAAATTAGATTTTTGCCTTGAAATGACATCTCATCCACTTTTTTCTGTACTTCTTTCAAAAAAAAGTTTGGAACATTCAATGAAATTGGTGGTGGATTGGAATAAAGGAAAGCCTTACGCAAAACAGCGTAAAGTAGTAGTTGCACTGGCGGGTCATTATGTACCATGTGGACGCATTTTGATGCTTATATATACATTTTTCTTTCATTCTTTTTCTCCACTCGGGGAAAGCAACACCGATTCAATAAATACTTTTTTTCTGGGCAACTCCCACTTTTTTCTTCGGCCTGCAACGCAGAGTAGTAGTCAAATTGTGCATCGCCACCACATCTCCATTTCCATTTGAGTAGATTTGTCCCCTACACTAACTCGTCTCTTTCCACTTTGCTTACCCTGCCAATCTCAATTTTTTTCTGCTACTGCTTTTCCTATAATGGGAAATCGTTAAATTCAAAATGTATTAGTACGTGATCGTATTATAAAAAAATATAAAATATAGATAAGTTTTGTTGTGTGTTGTGTTAGTGCATTCAGGTCTTAAGTCTCTTTAGGTTGTAAAAAAAGTACAGTAAAAAAATCAATTTTCCACTGTACTTATTCACTTTTTATGGCTAACTGGGTTTGAAAGACGGAGAAAAGGGGGAAGATAAAGGGTGAAGAATAAGAGGACAAAAAGAAAAGGATAAAGCAGGAGAGAAATCATTTAGTAAGCCGCGTGTTATGTTTTTCACTTGATGGCTTTTCTACGCAAAAAAACAGTAAATAAGCCATATAAATTGTGACGCACCCACAGGAAAACTTTTGGGGAAAGTGCACTGGAAGAAAGACGACATACTTCTTGACTTTAACCAATCTAGACAAGCTTTTGTCACAAAAATACTATTTTCTGGTTTGGTTTCACATATTTTTCAAAATCTCATAATTCTTATTCCCCATCAAAAATACTAATGCCATTATAAATAAGCATCCAAAAATCGGATATGAGCATGAGCTTGACATTTCCTTCTAAAAAGTGAATTGTAAGCATCGCAGATTGTTAAAATGTTAAAAACAAAATAAATCTAGCATAAATATTACTTACGATTCCAATATATCTTAAAAAGACACAGCGGCCAAGTTTCAATTTGAAGATGAAAAGTAGAAGAAAGATGAGCCTGTATACATCATTCTATTCAATTAGGAACAACGAATAAAGTTAACTGGTCGACCACACACATACAAGATACACTCAAGAAAACAACGGAAAAGGAAGAAATAAAAAGAGACAAAAAAAGAGAAGAATCTTCATCCAAGTTTGAAAACAACGAGGAAATAAATAGAAAACCATTCGAAGCTCTTCTTTACTTACAAACAAAACACAAAAAACATCATCACAATCTTATCTCCCTTTTGATTTCTTCTTCTTCTTTTTTTATACAATCCTCCCATTTTATTCAAAGCTTATACTTACTTAGCTCGAGTAAGTAAGTGTTGGGCTCTCTCTTCTCTTCTCATTCGCTCATCGTCCCATCTTGTCTTTTTTCTTCTCCTTCTTACAGAATGCCTGTCGTCGTCCGGCTAAACACTAAAAGTGAATCAACTTTCCTTTTCTTCTTTCTTTCAATGAACAAGAAGAAGAGCATTAAAGACGAGTAAAGCAAACTCAAGCGAAAGGAACAAAGTGTGTCCAAGACTTTTGCTGAGTGAAGGACTAGGAAAAAAAGGAGTTGAAAGAAGAAAACTTTTTTTCAGAGAACTCGGATAGAAGAATCCGGTTGTTTTCTCTGTCGATAAGATAAAGCATACGTTTCGAAGGTTATATCGAGCAAAATTCATCTATAAATATATCTACCTAACTATATATATGCATGTTCATGTTACGCAAAGTAATTGTAGAGCGTGTAGCATATAGGAAAATAATATCAAGTATAAAAGGCACTTTCAGCAGTTACGCAAAAAAGTTTGAATGAGTTTTTAGCTGGAAATACAGCGGAATGAAAGAGCCTGGTGATACCTACCTTCATGAACAAGTGCTTTCATAGAAAAGACTATTTTTAGAGTGGATACACAATACAGGCCTGGATGTTTTTGCTAATACGCTGAAAATTAAAGGATAATCTGAATAAAAGTAGTGCGTATATACAAGTAGTGATGTATTCTTTATAGTTACCTACATTCTATATATTGGCATTGTAAAGTAAAATGAGAGGAATAAAAACGGAGGGAAAGTTTTTTTTTAGCAAACCACTTACCAATGCTGCTGTAGCAGCTTCCCATTTCATGCTCATCGACCGTATTGTCCTTTTTAGTGCCTACTTTTCTCTTTTTACTCCCAAATGAAAACAATAAACCATTCACCATCATCAGCAGTGGTGGTAGTGGTGCTAGTGGGAAGGAATGGCAGTAGCAATAATAATTGTACACGGGAGTGTTAATATGAGTTTTGTTGGAGTTGTTTGTTAGAAAAAGGAGAAGTTTCATGGGTTTGTTGGTGGGATTGAGGAGGGAACGGAAAATGCGTAATAATAAAAGGATCCCAAAGAACAAAGCCAACTGTAATAATAATAATGCTAAAAATGCGTATAGATTTTTCCTAGTAGGCACATGGAGGAGGTAAATACTTTCTATCCAATCTTCCATTGACTCTCAGGTTTTCCATATTCATTAGAACCGACGAGACGTTTTTTTTAACCAGAGAACAGTAAAAATCTTGGTGCGTATAAAAATTGTTATGACGTCTTTTTGATTATTGCATTGTCGTTATTACCTCTGCGCGTAGTATAAATGGGTTCTGGTAATGTGAACTCTCTGTGAGCATCTTCAGGTTAGTCTGGGTGACGAGGAGTGACGAAGTTGGGGCAACTTGAAAAGAGAATAGCTATTAAGGGAGTCGAATTGGTGGGGTGCTCAGAGTTAAACGAGCGTTGCATACTGCATACTTACAAGCACTTAAGAGATGACCACCTTGAAGTAATAAACGTATTAAGTTACGGAACAAACGAGGCAAAGAAGAAGAAAAGCATTATGACTGCAGCCACACACAAACTGATGTCATTATGCCGGCAAAGCGGAATAAGAGATACAAGAACCTCAAGAAATCCGTTCAACGTTCTGTTACACTGGCGTCTTCCTCTTCTTGGAACCAAAGTAGTTAAATGTTATTATGAAGCTGGTCAAGATGAACATGGAGAGGAATCAATTTACCTTGAAACAATGCAATAAGATGTTATGGTAGGTGGTAGTACCCTGCTCCACCTTACATCTCCTTATGCGCCATTTAGCAGTTCAATGGTTTTATTGGGAATGCGCTGCTTGTAAAAAATATAAATGTATTTTTTGTGGGTACAAAGGCTCACTGCGATGATTGAATTTATTGCTATGCATTGCACTCATAAAATCTATATTGCCTATTACTGTTATTCCTAGACAGTTGTATTTTTTTCTCAGAAGCAGCTTGTGAAAGTATACAGTGCTAGGAATCCAGAGGGGAGCTAGTTTGAAGGCTGCTGAGATGTAGCTAAACTTGGTTGGGAAGTCCACACTGGAGTTTTTTGTGTGAACTTTTTTCTTGTTTACCTAATGCTGACCACCATCATTTCATTTGTCATTAGCATCGTAATTACAGTTGTAAAAATGAGTTTTTTAGAACGTGACAAGATTTCTAATGAAATTTCCGCGTACTCGAGTGATTATTCTAAGAAAAAACCCGGTAGAGAAACCTTGTTGAATTTATATGTAAATTGTGTGCTTTATGAATTTCGAATATATATGAAAGCAGAATAGATTTATTTATTTATTTATCTCTCATGTGGTCTTTTCTGTGTACACATTTATGTTATTTTATGATAATATGAAATGCATGAATGCATGAACACGTTTTCATTAGCAATTGCATCCAGTCATCCATAATATTTTACTACCTCCACATTGCACGATATATGCATTCGTGTCGTGCTTTGTTTGTACTCAGGATTTTAATTTCATTCAATATGACCCATCTTGTACCAACAAACCCTGCACTGCAACAGCAGGTCATAGTCATCGTGATGTAATTATATTGAATTATTTTTGAATTGAATAACAGCATAACATAATGTACAGCATGTTTGCTGGAGAGGTGTTGTTGAAAGGTTCGCTCAGCACTATACACGGTCGTCGGCAGAACACGTACAACAAGGACATGCATGCAAGCCTGTTACAGTGCCCGTATGTGTATGCCATGCCACTATTCAGAAATTACTTGTCTTTTGTTCGCTACACTCGAGAAAACATGCATTTTCATTTGTATGCAAACCACTACAAA
>JAQIWO010000081.1:0-23167 GCA_034695405.1 Entomobrya muscorum
AGTCTGATGTCTTTCTTCAACGGTGCTGCTTGGGGATCGGCAGAAAGGTTAGGATTTATCATGCTGGTGGTTTGGTAAAAAAAATGTATGCCTGTTTGATTCATTATGCTTTTTAATCTGTTTCTCGTTTTACAAAATGAAAAGCTATCTAGAAATCGAAAAGAATGGATTTCTTTTATTTGTAAAATAAAGGAAGCGACAACCTTCCAAAGTCGTGACTCCATTCGTAATTTGTTTACATCCTATTATATTATTTGACCACACAGATGGTATATGATCCATGATACGATCATTTGGATTGAGGTTGTAAGTAGCAATCAGTTATAAGTTGCGTATTCTTTTTCTCAAATAACCATTAAAAGTAAATAATAAAATTTTAAAATTTTAATAAATACATAATAATTGCTTTTTTGGATATATGCTTTCCGTTGAGCTGCTTACCTGTGTAAGTTAGTTAATTGAAACAGTAAAATAAATTGAGAACAGCATTTTTGTCTGAATCTCATACAAAAGCATATATTATAATTTAATTTTTGTTGGTTAAATCGCCTTTTAATATTCACATTCTTCCACATCGCACATCTTTCATTTCTCGCGGCACCGCAATAAAAGCAGAAAAACCTGAGAGGAAGTCAGGAAAAAAGGGAATATTATTCTTTAAAATTCTAGTTTGAATAACATTTTATTCGTTATCACGTTCCGCTTTCACCTAGCTCTTGTTTTCACCAAGCTCATAAATTCTTGTAATGTTGAATGTCTCTGATAAATTTTCACTTTTTCTTTATTGTAAGTCTACTCTCCGACTGTTACAACTCGTTTGTAGTAAAGTCTCATCATAAAAGTCCACAGCTCTGAGCAAATCAGTTTTCTAGATAATGGGACATTCTGCAAGATGTTATCGCTTCACCATTGAATTAAGTAACTATGAATAAATAATCTTATGCATCTTTCTGTTTTATGCTGTTAATCAATTTCAATTCACGTGATAGTTTTTCCCCCCATAAAAGTCTATAATTTTAAATACGAAAAATATCAAAGCCAAAACTACTATTTTTTAAGCGTTGGTTTTTGTAACATCAAAAGTTACTTCTGGATATGTTCTTCTTTGGAATAAAACTGCTTTTCTAAAACTGAAGGGAAAAAAACAATAAAAATTTGTTTACGTTTTATCGGTTATTGGTTTTCTTTTTCCTGTTTACGTTCTATTTCTCACTTAGATCTTCTTTGAGTTTTACACTAACGATATAAGTAGACGTATAGGATATATAGACCATTAAAGTCATATTAAATTAAATTCACAATTTGTATTAGAAAATTAAGCAGTTTCGTAGTTTTCACGACCTTTTCAATTGTACTTTGTAAATAAAGCCGGGCATAAATTCATCGATGATGAAAAACATCTGCAATTGGTATGCTCCACGTAGCCGCATTTGTAAATTGGTTGCTTGCAAGTATGCAAATGGAAACAGTGAATTAGCCATTCTCTGAAAAAATAGTAACAAGTAGTGTTGGACGTATCCAAACAATGGCTGTCATCATCGATAAAGAGATATACGCAAAATCCTGTTTAAACTATGCTTTTAACTACGTTAAATTAAAAATTTCTGTTGCATCAATGAGTCAAAAATGAAAAGGTATTTCAAAGTGAGGGTTTACATCATGTTTGTATATTTCACTATCAAGGGCAAATTTGTAGTGAGTTCTTCTGCGGTCTTTTTATCGTAAGATTCATATTTATTGTCTGATAAGTTCTAAAAAAATTAAAACAAGAAAAAACTGGGACGAGCTTATACATACAAATATTTGTTTTGCATGATCTCATTTCAAACTAAAAAAAAGCAGTTTGGTTGTATCATCAAAGTTTCAGATCCATAAAAAATCTCTGAAAATTTAAGAAGACAGCATTTTGTCTTTAGAAAACTCAAAACAAAAACCAACTTCAAGATTTTTTGCGAGATACCCATCTTCGCAATCATTAAAATATTCTCAAGAGGAAATTAGACACGCATATTTTTTATTTTTCAAATTCAAATTCAAATTTTTTAACTTTAGCTCTTTGTTTCGGCTGCAGCTTGAATTTGAAGTCCTCCGCGCATTACTTTGCAAAACCAAATAAACAGCTTTACAGCAGAAACTAAATAAAAAATGGATGATATCTTTTCTGGAATACAATTTTAGTTTGCTGCTTCAGCTACTTTCATAGTATGTCGTGTATAGTCCTTGTTCATTAAAAAAATCATAAAATACCTAGAATCCTACTAAATCTATCAAATTGTCAAATGTATTCAGAATTCTTTTATTTTTCTCCGGTAATTACACTTTAAGAATCTACCTGTTAACATTTTATATCTACTGATTACTATAATTTCCACAACTACGATAAATATCCTGTTGGCATCAACATTAACCATCAATAAAAAATTAACATGCTTTTATACGAATATTTAAGATGAACTTTTTTTGGGAAAATGCAAATAAAGAGAACACAAGTTGGAGAAATTAAAAAAAGTAGAGTATGAATGAAACAAACTTTTTATTCTTAATATGCTCGTGTCAAATCAAGAAGTATAAAAAAAGTCGACCTCATAGAAATATTTTAAATAAATCATTTCAAAATATATTAACAACAACTTCCCTCCCTTAAATAAGTTGTAAACAAGGTAAGCTTTGTCTGTTATGGATTTTGCTATTGGAAAAGCTTCGTTGCTTTATCCTCATCTCGTCATTTCTTCCTAGACTTGGTTTTCAACCTTCGTTTTCACAGTATCACTTTTACACTTGTAACTTTCTGTCACTAGCGTGCTCTGCCTAAGATTTTATCCGTTCCTGTTTACATGTCGAGCTAAATAGAAGTACTTGCATTATCAACGCATTCTTCATGGTTTCCTTGTACTTTGACTTGAGTTATGTCTCCTATATGGAGTAAAATGAGATTTTGCCACTGGATAGATAAAAAATTCGGATAGTGTGCTTATTGCCTTCGATTTTGAACTACCCATGAAATGAATCCGTCGTTGGCTCAGTGTTTGCTGAAGTGGGAGAGAAGATGTATGAAGATCTGTGGAAAAACAGCAACGTTTCGCTACCATTAGACATTGTTCTTTTTTACAAAGAGGAATGAGTCCAATGTAAATTTAAATTATGTTCATACTTAGTTTTCCTACTAATTTCTTCACTTAGGATCACAGTGAACATTTGTGGTGAGCAGAATTTATCGATCTAAAAGTTTATTAAAATACATACTTCATTTCCCTTTTTATATTTTCATTGAAACAGGTTTGGGTGAGAGCTGAAATCGCTAGCTTTTTTAACGTAATTTGGGAAGGAACAATTGATGTTAAAATAATCAATGCCGAGCTGCCTAACCACATTAATGGGTCAAGCTTTTGTGAAGCAAATGCATCATTTTGAAGATTTTAAAGAATACTGGCTATTTACATAAGGTAATGTTAGATGATTTACATGGGAGTGCATGATGCAGTCGGGGCAATGTGATTTTTTATTGACTTTCTCTTCTCGGGCAAGTTGCCTTACAGACATTTTTTAGTACGCAATGCAACACCTCATGCCAAAATGTGTCTACATAACACATGTATTCATTTTCTTTCCCTGGGTGACACTTCTCCCAATTTTAATTCTTAGTTTCTACAGAGAACTTTTCATTATGAAGGAGGTTTGAGTGATGCATACATTTTGCAAGCCACAATTCCAAAGTAACTTCATACATGCAAAGGAATCAATACTAGCTTGTCATCTTTTTCATTAATTCCCCACAATAATTGAAAAGGTAACCTAGGCAACTGCAGTAAAATCGCAGTAAACACCCACTTAGATATGCAAAAATAGGAGATAGCAGAGAAAATGTGGTACGATATAAGAAAAGATTCAAAACGGGCTCTCAGTTTTTAAAATCCGCATTCTCTGTTCTCTTCATTTCTTTGGGATAAGTGGGATACTATGGGACCATAAGAATAAAATTGTTCACTTAACCAACGATATAGAATACGGCTGGAATCTTATAAATTATGTCACTAACAAAGAAAGTAGAAAAATAACAGAATGTCGTTTGTGAATGAAGCATGAGTGAAAACATGAAATGATTTGTTTTCTTGCTTTTTTGCTTCTGCTTAAAGATGAGCTTATTCTACAAAAAATTAGATAAGGAAGTTTTAGAATCGATGGCAGAAGCAAAGAGTGTCAACAAGTATTCTTAAAATCTTCTATGTTTAAGCCGCACTTTAATTAATTTAGTTAGCCGTCGCATGGCGTAAAACTTTGGCCAACAATGATGGACGTGCTGCTAGGACGTTCTGTTCTTTGGTTTTAATGATCAAAATACAAGTTCAATGTAAAAAATTTAGGAAGATGGGAAATAATTCTTCCAACAATTTACTGCTAGTAGACCCACAATTAAAGAGATTCTGCAGTAGAGCAAAAATCGGCAATACGATAGAAGCAAATTCTAACTCAAAAGTCTCATTCTTCAAGAAGTTTACTTATATTTCTTTAAAATTTATTCCATCCATTTATTGGATGAAATGTATCGCATTTTTGTAATGATTTAAGATGCATAGACTGTGGAAATTAAAAGAACGAGCACGAGTTTATTTATGTCTAGAACAAAAACATTTAAAAATTTTCCAATGTCGTTTATGAATAAAACATGAGGGACGAAATATGGTAAATAATCGCTTTCCTCCTGTTATACGTTCCTCTTCTGTTGTAGACAAGCTTGAAGTTCAAAAGATTGGATTTTCGATTTCAATGGAAAACAACATTTGGAAGTGGTGATTGCTGTAAAAAAAGCCAACCAGTGATTTTTTAATCGTTTGGTTTACCGTGCAAGTCTAAATATTTTGTTTAAGTTTGCTGTGAATAAGTCCAAATATTTGGATACTAGTAAATAATAACATGCAAGATCAACGTGATAGCGATAAGTCGAGGTTTAATCTACGTAAAGTGAACTTTATACCTGAAATAAAAACTCTTCATGGATTGGTAAGAACGATACTGCTGTCTAAGGTTGCATTGTATGTTGTCTGCAAAGCATACATTTAGTATGTAGTTGTTGAGATGAGAGTCTATGTGGATAAATCAATTTTATGTGTGTAGGTATTCTGTTGCCATAGCTTCGATCCTCCACACTGTCTGTCGTGTCCATCACTGTCCCCAACGCAGCGCCCAGACAGACATGTCAGCATTCAGTTAGCACACTATTGGTAATTATTCATAATGTTAAGATTTACATAAGGAAAGTGCTCATTAATATCGAACTCTTTGAACTTATACAGCCAGAATAATTTTATTTAGTATTTTAGCCGGTTTGAAACTTTATCGCTTCTACATTCAACATTCCAATGAAATGGCGAGTCGCTTAAAATGGGACGCATAAAAACTAAATCAGAGAAGGGAGATTCTCGGGTCATTTTGTTACTCAAACCAAAGAAACTTTAAGAAAAGTTGATGTCTTTGTAATATATTGAAATATATTTCAATCGTAAATCTTATAACTTAGAAGTTATTTCGAATGAAAAGATACTAACCGTATCTAATCATTCAAATTCGATTTAAAAATATAAAAAAATATGCGTAATATAATATAATTTGCTTATTGTCAATTTCAGTACTTTTCTATTTTATTTGAAGGCAACATATCTGAGCTGTACCAAATGACTTGTGATGTTAAAGACTAGCTCAGCAATTTTTATTATATTATTTCAGGACTTCATTTCTTTATATTATCTTCATTCAGTTCATGGACCAGTTTATTCAAACCTGAGTTACTGCAGGCTTATTATCTACAGCGAGAAATGCATATCGACGTGCAGGTTTGCAGAGTAAATTTGTTTAAGTGGATCATTGCTTTAGAGACAAAAGAAAGGTTTTGATATCCACAAAAATGTGAGAACAATGATATCAATATATGTTATAACAATGAGCTATGCAAATTATTTATTTAAACCGCATGTAATGTATCTAAGCCAAATGAGGCATTATAGATATATGCGTGATAATTAACACGCACAACTTACTCCCATTTTATGTAATAGTTAATCTTAATCTGAATTATATGGAAGATTTATGGTGCTCTATGGATCATGGACCCGAAAGAGCCTATGGGTTGCCTAAATAAAACAAATAAAAAATATCCACAAAAATTTACGTTTGTTACTATCTGCATGTACACTTTTTCCAAAATCTTGTTGTTTAGAAATACGATTAACTACAAAAGCAGCACGAGAAATTGTCGAGTAGGTAACTAAACTGCGGATATAATTATTTTAAGTTTTACACTTCAGCGTTTCGTATATTTTATTCGAACTAGAGAAAAAAGTTTTGCAATTCTCCTTGTCGTTGGACCTTAGGGCCTGCTTTTTATAATAATTGTGATACATGAGAAAAATAACCGAAATACTGTGTAAAAGTAGCGGTTATGCTGTACACCACACTTCAGTCGTTTCGAAACGAAAATAAAATGTTATTTAAAATGTCATTTTATTTGTTGATCAATTAAAAAGATTCTTTATTATTATTCAAGCAACCGGGTTTCGCTGTGCGTAGATTGACATTGCTTCTTCAGGCTAAAAATAAGTATACAGGAAAAATTATTATTATGATTACCTCCTTACATCTAGTTTTTAAACATTAAAACTCACTATCATAAATTATTTACAAAATGTTTTAAATTGGTTTTAAATTTTGCAGCTAAAATATTGTTATGAATAAATATGACATTACTACTTGCTAAAATGTTATGAAAGATTAAAAATAGATAAATTTATAATCTTTCTTAAATTTGTGTTGTTATATTTGCGTACAATATGAAATTTTTCACCGTGTATCTACCTAACATCTTTGATAAACGTTGATAGAATGGTAATCTTCGTGTCCAAAATTGACTTGAAAATACCAGGTGCATATTTCTGTATCTAGTCCTGACCCAACCTGGGTTGTACGAATAAAAGATGTACATTGTGTGATTTTAAAATGAAGTCATCAACTACATAAGTCATCATCAAGAATTGGTGAGATACTGCCATTCTTCTTAGGACAAACTAAAGGCTTTCTGGTATGAAAACGAGAGAGGATGGTAAAAAGAAATGCAATATTTGCAAACAAAATTTATCAATTGATCAATGTGATCATGGCACGTTATTAGTTTTATATTTTTAAACGTAAGAAAACCCCTGTGAGTAAACAGAGCTTTCAAAGTATAAAGAATAATAAGGCAATGATAGAAATGACCATTTATTTTGGTTAGATTTCTATGTTTTTTATTTTAAAGAGTAGAATATAAATATTACTGATACGTACAATGTGCACACTAGTACTTCATAGGAAACTTCATCCATTCAAAAACAAAAACAAAACAAATACCAGCCTGTCTTAATTTTCAATCCATGGCCAGATCAATTGAAAAGTAATTTGGATAGTAGCAAAGAAATCACATAAATGCCCTTAGATATGGAAAAGAAAAAAAATGATGTTAGCAAAAACTGAAGACTTGTTTTTTCATCAATCATATTTGAGCACATGCCATCCGTTAAAATTCATCGTTGTAACCGTAAATTATATAGAAAACATAAAGGTTGAAGGATACTGGTTGTTGTGAATTAAAAAATATGCGTAAAATATGAGTAATTCAACAGGTTTTTTATTTCCATTATAATCATATGCTTATATTTAGTATTTTCTCTTAAAGGAACTGGAGGAATTATTAAAAGAATTTTCTCTCTGTACTCGATCTTCTAAAAATAGTAAATAATTTAGCAACCATATTTTTACAAATCTACCTCCCTGCCTTTTATATATTTGTTGTTGAATTTATCATACTCCAAAAAGAATGCATCTGGAGAATCTTCTACCTCGCAGCGTTATGAACTACCGTGTAAAATGGAATAAGCGGGCAAGTCACCCAAATAAATATTTGCGGAAAAAATTTGCTCATGTGATTTCTTTCACCAGAGATCAAATCAGAGGTCTCATATCAGCAAAAATGCTGCTGGTATCATCTGCTTTTACATACCTGCATTCAACTTTGCATGTTTAAGAACCTTGCTACATATTTTTTTTCACGAAAGATGTTCAAGTAACATAGATGCAGCTTTACAATTATATTTATAAAAACTTAAGAAGTTTCTAGTAGAGATAAGGACTCGTAGAAAAAAACGTCTGCTTGAAATTATCCAAAAATGAATGGGCGAGAAACTAAAGTATTTCAGGATTCTGCTCGAGTCCTTGTCGTCTTACTTATTTTGTTGTCTGCTGTTTGTAGTAATTGTCGTAATGATTCTTCACAAAAAGCGAAGCTTCCAAATTATAATGATGATACGTTAAAAAGGAGAACGTGCTTTACTTCAAATTTTATTTCTTTGTTTGGAAAGGTAAATTTTTAAGACGAAGGAGGTTTGGTGGTGAATATATACATTGTGCATTCTGCAAGTAAGGATTCCACAAGAACTCCATCGATGAAAAGATTGCAATATCAGCATGTCTTCATTTTGATTCCTTCACCTGATGATTTGTAGCGAAACCATGATAGCAGAAATGAAATTTGGTTCCACACTCAGAAATAGAATTATAGAGGCAGCAGAGAAAAAATTATGGAAATACGATAAAAGCAAAAAACCAATGGAAAGTCTCAGTTTTAAAAAACTCGGTATTCTATTTTCTTTCCATTTCTTGTAGGAGATGTACTGCATTGGAATGAGTGACGAAGGATGAGGATCATTCAAGTTTAGTATCAACATGGGTTATTATACGCAAATAGCTTACGCAATTATAGCAAGGTTATCCTTTTATCGGTATCTACTTTGCCTACGGTTTCCACTTGTCCATTTCATTCTGAATCGAGTGTCATTCGAGCGAGATACTTTAACCAAAATTTATTCAAGAAATGTTTCCTTGCAGAAAACAATTCTTGGAATTACTGGAATCAGCTGAAATATTGGTTTATGGAATGAATGAATGAATGAATAAATTTATTGTTACCAGAAGACTCATCGGGAAATGCCCGTGGAGCTTAGAATTTAACGTTGATTTGTGGTGCAAGCGGTGGGGTACATAAAGGAATGTACTTTTGGCCATCTTTCGGTTTGTACTTTTATTAAAATGAAATGGGGTCTGAAAAACGTAAAATAATGACATTGTTGCAAGATGCTTTTCTTTGTTAAAAATACGAAGAGACACGCCACTCGGTTTATTATTCGTAATAGCGCATAGGCAGGACTGTGCCTATGATGGTTTTCTGGAGGTAGTAATTGAGAATATAAGTCGAGAATGCAGTGTGTATAGGGTAATTCATCAAAACTTCCAAATGAATGAAAACCTTTTAAAAATATAATTTTCTTTGATAAAATATTTTCCAACATTCGATTCGCATAATTTTGGTCAATTCTCCGGTTCCGTGCTTTGAATGACGCAATGCGACCAAAACTTTGGACACGCATGTCTCTTCAACCATACTACGTGTTGACCACAACAAATTTTAATTCTGAAGATTTGAGATGAAATGGGAATTCAATGCCAAATTTATTGGTAAATAACACTAGAAAAATGGCTAAAGCAGTAGATAAAATTTTTCAGTGCTCTTGCTTTCTGTTTTAAATCCACTTAGTTAAAAACTTAGTGTATTCCAGTCATTCAAGGTGATCATGTCATTCGTTTTCTAACTCTTTCTGTCATATTCCACCAAGAGAACACTATTTTAGCATGTCTTTATTTTAGTCCTTGACATTTCAGTCAAGAAAAATCTAAGGTTGCATTTGAAACAATTTTTATAAAAACTGCAACCTTTAACTTATAAAAATATTGAAGATTGATTCATCTAGTAGTGGTTTACCTTTTTTGTTTTACGTTTGATTTTATGCGCAAGATTGTTTTATCACTTGCCCCTGAAATCCCTTATTTTAGAATTTCAATGAAATATAAAAGACTGTGATTCCTGATTATATACAGCCAACATATATTTTTGTATTCCTGATAGAAATTAAACTTGAGTTACTTGTTCGCAATAACCTATTTAGATCTCATCAACATGGTCACCCCATTTAAGCAATGGAGATTTATTAATTAATTTAGTGAAGAAAAATGTTACCACAACAGAAATTATTGGGTGATTCATATGAGCTTTTAATATTTCGAGAACATGGCAATGAGCTATAGTATAAATTTTATTCGGGGCTGTAAAGAGAGTTTAAAGCACAAATAATGCGCTTACAGGTCAATAAATAAAACGCTTTTATTAACAAACTGGAATCTGAAAAAACGCAAATTGATAGAAAAGAAAAACATAAGTGGACATTTTGAACGTCGCTGTTCATTAATTACGTTTATCTCAGCTGTCGCTGATTCGAAAATGTTTGCACCATGAGCCTGTATTCAAAAATTTTATTAAAAGTCCAGTAGACCAGAGGAATTGTGTATGAATGTCAATGCTACTGCTTTATCTTGGCAGAAACAATTTATCTGTTTTTTCTGTGGATTTCAATCATTTATTTTGGTGTAACAGCAACATACAGCCCTATTATGCTCCCATTTTATAAATATACGTTTTAAACCAAATTAGCTATGTGAAAATAAAATAATAAACATGGTGACAGTTTAAAAAAGATTTTTCCTTTTGGTCACTAACTTTGTCATCGCTTATAAAAGATGAGTGATAGGATGATCGTTGAAGAAGCAGCCAAGAATCTAAGGAAAATCCACTTGAATGCGTAAAAACAGGAAGATACTATTTGGCGAAAGTAGGTTGCTGAACATGACACTATTTCCGTTGGGTGAGTATATTTTGCTTGCCACTATGGCTATTATACATTTTTTTCGGTTTTTGAATATCCTCGGATACTTTTTTAAATCCCACGGAAGAAGGAGTCATGAAAGAAGAGAAATGAAATGACTCGTGTGAACGGATCAACGTCTTACTTCCAATTCACAGAAAGACCCAAGACACACCGTACCCATTTCTGTGGCTGGGAAATATATTTTAAACACATTTCCCCGATCTTTTCATTTTTCGCAGCATCAAAAAACGTATAACACGTAACGTAAAATCTTAATTAGCATTCATTATCGAGCAACTACTTAAGATTGGCTATTTATTTTTTTCCTTATTATTACAATGTTCCCGACTGTTTCCATTCTTTTGAAGCAACATCGCAAAAAATCTGTTATTCTGAGCAACGAAGTATTGTTTTTAAATACTACATCTTTCCAGGATGAAGTCGCTTCACCATCATCAAATAAACATACTAAATATTTTTATGACTGTTGCTGACACAATCACCCCAACACAAAAAGAGATAGTTTGACTTAAAATGAATCCGCAACAGAATAAATTTTTCATGTCACATAGGTACTGTAAGTAGACCCACAATTAAAAACATTCTGCAGCAGAGAAAATGTTGTAAATGTGATAGAAAATGCTGAATCAAAAGTTTCATTCGTCAATAATTATACTTTCGTTTTGTTCATTTCATTCTTCCGTTCATTTCACATTTCTTCCAAAGAATGTATTGTATTGGATTGGAATACATGAAGATATAAATGGTGTGAAATAAAATGGAAAATGTTGAGCGCAAGTTTATTTGTGGGGAAGAAATATATTTAAAAGTAGCATTATGTCGTTTGGGAATTAAATTGAAGCAAAGCGCTTTCCTTTGGTTTTACGTCTTATTAAAGGCGTTTGCAGATAAAGTTTAAGCACGAACGAAGCACCTGGAAGTCTGGAATACAAAAATTTGGACTTTTGGAAATTATGACTGCTGTTACAAGAAAACCGGGGATTTCTGGATATCATTTGGTTCGCGCCATCCATTCAGCAGTTTTGTTCAAGTTAGCTGCCGGTTCATATAAATATTTGGTTACCAGCTAGTAAAATGAGAACAGTTCAAATTAAATGGATTATGGTTGTGTTGGTACAAGAAAGTTGGCTTATTTGTCACTTATTTATGTTTCCTGTCGCTGATGGGATTCCTATTCGTATAAAACTTTTCCTCCTACTGATAATTGGTATGATCAACTTAAGCTTTGCTTTGCTTTCTCTTGTTTTATTTTAAAATTTCAATTTTATTGCATTGATGAGCAAAGTATAATAATTATCAATGCCCAGCTGTCTAACCACATTAAAGGGTTTTTGCCGTCTCTCCCACTCAGCTCCTACACTGGTACTTATTGTTGCCTATCCAGCCGACCAGTACCTTTGATTTGATCAGCAAAAGCTTGTGGGATATTTGCAGTGAACGCAAACATTACTAATCTTCCAAGAAAGGAATTTGCAATGATAAAATAAAGTTAAATATTCAGGAGAGATTACATAATGTAGTAATATTCAACAAACAAATCGTAAATTTCACGGTTTAAGTAATTTCTCATTATTTCACATGAAACGAAGAAAGCTGCATTACCTAAAGCTGCCGAATTCAAAGTGTAAGATTACCTTTCACAAACACTCTTATGTGATTACATTGAGCTTCAACTTAGCTCTTTTCTAGCTTTGAAGAATATATATTTTTGTAATTTAAGAACTTGTTCCTTTTTTCATGAACTTGTGTTGCACCCAGTTCTAGGATACTGCCAAATCGTTCTTAACTCGCAACTGTACACATTCTCTACAGAAAATGGCCGTATTTAAAGCTTTAATAGATTCACTCTCATTTCATTTTCTCTTCACCTCAACAATTTAGTTGGAAGAAGAGAACAATGGGTCGATTTAACTGCCAAAATGATGGAGACTTTGATATAAGTAGACTTTAAAATTTTATTTTTTCCCAAAAACTTTCGTTTCAGAAATTGACTAAAAAATTGAACTGCTTTTGACATTAGCGTGGTATTTTGTTTTATGCAATTTTACTTCTCCAACAAGTAAATTATGATATTTCTGATTCTGATTTTTTTTTAAACTTACTGTTCGAGTCACATAGGCATTCAAAGTACTGTATGCATTACTACCACACGAAAAAAGAAATTTTGTACTGTTGTTTTGAATCATTTTGAGCTGGAAGCCGATAAAAAATAATTTGTGAACTCTATGGAGAGTTGATTCGTGGATCATTTCTATGAAGCTTCGTCATAGCCTGAATTAGAAGCATAAAATAGTTGGACGTGTATCTTTTCATAAAGGGTCCCTAGAAAGTACAGAAATGAAGTCATCGACGCTACGAAGCATACGATAATCGTATTTCTAGGATCAAAGTGAGCAGTGGGGGTAAGAAGATATTATCGAAATAAAATTTGGTTAAACTAAATACTTCATTTCACTTTTTACCTTTTTCATTAAAAAAGGTTTGATCTATTCGAGTGAGAGCAAAAATAACAAGTTTTTGCCAAGATAATGCATCATTTTGTAGAACATAAAGGGGCCTGGTTTCCTCACAAACATATAATGGTGGAGTTTTATGTGGGAATGGCAAAGGCAAACAAGACAATTTAAAAATAGTTTCTAAATTCATTGTTACATTAACTCTGTTCCCTCGTGCGAGTTGCTCTCCTGAGTCTTTAATGATACGCAACGCAATCCCACAAACAGTGCAGATTACAACCGCTTAGGAAAGTGAATTGACATTTGCCGCTTTCTTCGGTGACTTTTACATTTATGTCTACTCGTTGCACTCTTTAATATTTTTTGTACCTCCTGCTTAGTTTTAAATGAGTTCATGAAAATATTCTTCTTGTATTCCTCTTACCCGCCGCCGTAACGCCGACGTAATTAAATCACATAAATCAAAGTGCTTGTCTAAGCAGATTAACAATTTATTTGAACCGTTGGTATGATTATAGATTGCACCCGGAAAAACTCAAAGGATTTGTTTGTCAATGCTACTACTTTCTCTCAGCTACAGAGTAAAGTAAAATTCATCTGTGAATATCAATCTTACTTTTTTTATATTCAAACTAATTAATCATGTGTCACGATAACTGATGTGGAAATAGACAAAACTACATATCTAACTATAAACCATCGAGGAAGCAAATTAGCTTACGGTAATTCTTAGCTGGGTTCCTCGATTTTGTTGTCATTTTTAAATTTAAAAGCCTAAATGTTCCACCTACTACGGTTCTTCACCACTATATATTTTTATGCTTGTCGAGCTTCTGTGAACATTTATTTATAATTTTAAGTGTAAGAATAAACGCTATTTAACTGGTTTACTTTCAAAAAATTAAGATGCAGATGCACACAATTTGGTGCGTTGGGATTGGAAGCTATGAAGAAAATTGAATCTGATTTATTTGAGAATAGGAATATAGTACGTGAATGAATGCGTGTGTAAATATATTTCAGCTCTGTTCTCCCACTTCATTGACAACAAACCCCATCATCATCCTGTCATTATCAACATGACGGGAATCTTGACTGCAAACTCCTTTTGTTGATTCTATTTCACTTCTGTACGAGAGGCTGCATTGCTTTCTCTGCACATCCTCCTGCCCTCTTTCATCACTACCCTCGAGTCTCGATTATTTTCATTTCATTTTGTTAAATTATGGCGTGTGCGTCTTACGAAATATTTGTGGCAATGGAACAGCATATAATAGATACACCTTTAGAAAGCATATTTGCCGGTACTCATCATTGTCATGCTACTTTTCTTGGTATAAAAGTAGTGAAACCTAATATAAAGCTTTAATTTGCCTCACAGCATAACACAGCCAACCAAATGCTCGTATAATATTTGTCGTTGACGCTGTACGTCGTGACAGGAACTCGATTATTATCTGATCGTATACATTTTCTGTTGCCGTGTTTAATGATAAAAATCTAATAATGACTTGAGTGTATACTTGTATGCATGCATTATAAAATCAATAATTATAACAAATACTTTATATACCTGCTATTTGTCAATATTTTATTGCACCGCGATACCATCAATTATATTTTTAATCAACCTCTTATTATCCAGTTGGAAAATTACCTTTTGGTATCTGATAATGCCACCTAAATTACACAAGAAAACTCTTTTCTCTCTCGTTTCCCTTTTTATTACCTTTTTCGCCTTAAAACGCTATTTCTTGCTAATTTTTCTTTGTAAGAACAAATATAAAAGCTCAAAGTAAAAGCCTCTCATTGTTCATTCTAAGCTTGACTTATGTATAAACTTTGTTTTACACAGTAGAGGCAATGCGGACTACTTGACATTTTTTATATTCACGATAACATACCAAAAGAAGCTACGTTGTTGGTGCTGCTTTTTTCAACGCTCGCCGTGTCTGCAAGGTTTTCTTAGGGAATTATTCATTTAATCCATGCTTCCATTATTAATTCCCGTCCCAGTTTTCTGGCTGATTGACTGACTGACTATAGCAAGTTTTTCATACTGATGGAACAGCGTTAAGAAAGAAGCAATTTTTTAAGAAAGGATTTTGGGAAGTTTATGCACTTTTCTGGCATTAAATAAAAAATGCGGAACATGTTTTCCCGCTTTAAATAGACATTCTGCAAATAGAATGTATCTTTCCATTATACACTCTGGAAAAGAAGGAAATATTAGCCAGGTGAGACGTTTCTATTATAATAAGCAATCTTTACCAGCTCTCCTCCTCAGCTTCGATTTTGGCTAGAGATGCTACTGCAAATCACATAGAAATTGGCCCTCCATACATAAGAAATTTGCCCTATGAGGCTTATGACAGGTTTGAAGATTCTTTCAGGTTTAGTACTAGCTAGACTTTTAATATTACCCTTACAACATTCAATATACAAGAATTTGTCACTACGAACTGTAAAAAACAGATCATGACATTCAAAACTAAGTGACATCAGTAGGAATGCAGAAGACGACAATCGTTTGCTGAACCGAATGCATTTTTCTAAGGCCCGGCTGGAAGTGGTACAGCACATTAGTGTACACTGCCAAATCTGAGAATTATTGTGAAATTTGCGTGGGCGCTGATTTGGAGAAAATCTAGTATTTGGTTTCACTTTTTCACCTTTTCAAGATCATTACTTTAAATGAGAACCGTGGTTATTGAATTTGGAAAAGTATACTTCTTCTTTCATTTTATTATTTTACGTTTGTAGATTAGTATGTAAATATTCAATATTGTCAATATCATTTTACTCCGTGAATGTAAACTCTTAAGCAACTTAGCATGACAATGACAACTCGTAATATTCAATGCATCATTGGGACAACCAGTCATCTTCAGTAAGAATTGGCAGACCAAAACATCTCTATATTTTATAATGGCGTTTTTGAGAATCCTTCCATAATCTTCAAACATTGAGACAGTAAACATTAATTGATTAATTTCAAATCTTTTTGAAGTCACATTTCATTCATTGTCTAGATACTAAAGGCAACATCCTTCTGGAGCAAAACATCGCAAAACAGAACTACCGTGACTTCTAATAAATCTAAGCATCACAAATGCCCTCAGCGATTTCCCACAGAAAATTTTCTGGTCGAATGTTTTATTATCGAAACGTGTATCCATCCAAGGAATTCTTCTTCTTGGTATGAACAAACATAAAAGGTAAAAGAAAAAACTTCTCATATTCACTTCTTTTGGCAATTTTGGCTTGCTTTACATAGCCGAGATGATGCTGTCTATTTAATTTTTTTAAATTTACGATACCAGGAGAAGCCAGGAATATGAGCAAATGCCTGGCTATCCGAAATAAAACATTGTTGTTCCCAAAGCTCGTCGTGTCCAAATGGTTTTCTTTGCGAAATATTCTTTAAATCAATGCTTCCATTATTAATTCACGTCCCGGTTTTCGAATTGACTGACTGACTATAGTAAGTTTTCATAATGAAGGAATATCGTGAAAGGCGCAGTTGAATTAAATTGAAAGTTAAGCTGCTATTTCGTTATTACCTTTTCATCTAGTTTTTTTCTTGACTGTTCGACTGCTGTCTTTTCGCTGGACACTACGAAATCTGGTAGTTAACTTTTATTGGTCGGGTTTCAAAATATTTACTTTTGAAGAAACAAGTAAAAATAGAAAAAGTAAAGAAAGTGGAGTGTTGTCATAATGCGTGATCCTGATTTACATTTTTGTTTCGGTCATTTTATAGTGTCAAGTTGAGAATTAAATTTCCTAAAAAAAATTCATGAATGAAAGCATAGTAACACCATGATTCTGTAAGCCTGTTAATATTTTGAGGTTCATGTTGATTTATATTTTCAATTGTGTGATTTAACGTGTTAAGTGGAGGCCGTTAATTATATATACAAACTATAAGGTACCGCTCTCCACCTAGATTGTGCTTGCGTAGAGTCGTCTAGCAAATTATAAGTCGAGTGATCACAGTTCAAGTTAGGATTGTAATAATTGCAAATATTTCTACATACCTTTTTTCTGGTCAAATATATTACCGAATCGTGTATCCATAGGATAGGTCTTAATGATGATGATGATAGATAATGCCGGGATTGACAACCTATAATGTTCTTTTTTTTAAATTTCATCAAAAATTCATGCATAGAAAGAGACAGATTGTCACATTACTACACGAAACTCCATTAAATATCCGGTTTCATCGTCCAGTATCATGATATTTTACTCTTACTAGTCAGGTGTCAAAATATCAACAATTAAAAAAACGGGGTAAAAAGTGCAAGAGAAATACTGTTATTATGAGTTTTATTGCTTTATATTTCAGGTACTGTAACGTGAAAACTGTTCAAGAAAATTTCCAGGAAAACCAAAAGAAAGAAAGCCTAGTGCAGCATCATTTGTAAGTGGTACTCACACTTGTAATTGGTTAAGCTTGTTTTCGTTTTTTAAATTTATGTTTTCATTTGTACGATTTATGGTATGCCATTTAGAATATGTATTTCAGACGAAATGTGCTAAATGACAGTAAACTGTCTAGTTTCATTTTGTCTGTTCTGGTTTCGTTGAACTAGAAAATTATAGAAACAAACAAAACACAAGTGTAATATGTAGAAATTGCACAAAGCACAGGCATCTCTGAATTTCTTTATTATTTTTCAGGGGAAAATGTAATATCAAAAGAAACGAAGTTTAATGATTTTTAAGTTTTAAGCATACTAAACGTTGCGATAGTGAGATTGCGTGTGCTCTGATATTGAGAATATATAGTATTTGGTTTGACTACTTTTATGTTGGCGCAATATTATGTTAATCATGTATCAATGACCGTTGTCTCCTCGAGTACCTCTGTCAACTTTGTATGTGCAAAACCAACCTGTAGGATTTATATCCGTAGTTCACATTTTATTGTTCATTGAATGCTTTAGAAGCATCTAATTAATGTCGCTAACAAAGATGGTTGAATAGCAGTAGACTATCGTTTGTGAATGAAATATGAACATGAGCGACGAAATGGTCGATAGATGGAACGAATGGAAAAACGAATCTGTTTATTCTTGCTTTACTTCTGCTGAAATAATAACTTATATGTTAGAAGCAGTTGGATTTTTATTTTGCATGGAAGAGAATAATACAGAAACAATATAATGTAATGAAATTTGGAAGTAATATTTGACTTAGTTAGCCGCAGAAAATTTTAAGCATTTCGATTTTACTCCGAAGTTTAGTGTGACAGAAAGTGGTTTTAGTGGTTTTCATTCTCCCATGCGGTACTGGTCATAATACAAGTCCAAAGTATAAAAAGATTTTATGGGGGAGTAAATTTTTCATATTAAGTGCAGTTGGTAGATCCACAACTAATCAATTCTGCGGCGGATAACATATCGGGAATGCAACAGAAGCAAATGCTAAATCAAAGTGTCTTTCCTTAGGAAGTCTACTTGCTTTTCTTTCAACTTCTTCTTTCTATTTCTTGGACAACTCAGACAAGGAAATGTATTGAATTATTGCAATGAATGAAGACATAGAATTTGAAAATTTCAAAAATAAACACGAGTTTATTAATGACTGAAACAAAAATATCTAAAAGTAGCTAAATGCGGAAGTAATGACTGCTACAAAATGCAAACCATAGCTTTTTTATATCATTCGGTTTGCGCTTACATTTTATAATAATTTTGTGTAAGTTGGCTGTCGGTAAGTCTGCATATACAATTATAGTTCTACAGTGACGGATCAGATGGTGTATCAGCAAAATAGAATACTGTAATAGCAACCGCAATGCAAAGTAAAGGAATAACTTCAAAATATAATTTTTCATATTTGTTAGTATTAAAAGATCCACGCCTAAAATCTTTCAGACTTACAAACAAAGAATATAAAATATATGAATGCACTTTATTGATTCAATTCTTGAATACGGTAATTTGCTCCTATTTAAACTATGCTTTTATTGAAGAATGTCTGCGTTGGACAATTATCAGCCGGTTTAGCATAATAAATGATCAGTCGATGATGATATCCCTTATAAAGGTTTAAACGTGAAATTTATATGAGAAGACAGAGAGCCGAAATCTGTGTCACCTAACGCTATAATTTTTAATATAAGCGCAGTGAATTGAATTGTGGTGAAATCATTTTTGATATTTTTTTGTGGTGGTAGAAAATATCAGCAAAGTTAAAGGAGAATGACAGGGCGAGGCGAGAGCTTATGAATATGCTTAAAATTTACAACTAACCGATTTGTGAAAGATAAATCAGTCAAGATGAATAAGTAAAACAAATCTCTGCATAAAAGTATAGCGTTTAAATGTACGTGTATATTTACGACTTGGTCACTGAAATCTTAAATTAGCTCTTCTTTCCAGGCTTACGTATAAGCACACATATACAACATCGCTCCATGATACAACCAGTCTTTTAGAATCTCAGCTTCAGTAATTTAATATAATGTGCATTGTACTTAACTCCAAAATGTTTAAGTTCTGTGTTACCAGACTGAAGTGGAGCATGAAAATTATAATGATAAATACCTGAAATTCTTGTCAATGACAATTATTTACGGTCTGCCGGTAGATATTGGTGGCTAAATATAAGTAGTCTTTTATAATGACAGCATAGTAAAACCGAGTAGTTAAATTTCACCGATTTACGTTTTTTACAATACCTACACCTCATGAATGTGAAAAGAATGTAGGAGCCCATTTATACGAAGATCGGATTTAATAAAAATCATCAGGAAGTTCAGAAAAGAAAATCAAATCTTTTTTTTTCAATTAACGTAATAGCGAAATAGCGTAATCGGGAAAATCTCGACTCGCTTCGTCAATTCGGATTGCTTAATGGACCAAGGTTATAAACTGGGAGAAAGTATTAACATAAAAATATCATCTATTTATTAAAAACTGCATGTTTTGCATTCGGTATCTATTCCGATAAGGAAGGAAATATTTTTATTTTCTCTGCAGTAGAGAAAAGCTTGTTTTTTAGCTAACGGTAAACGGTAAGTACTACCAACACAAACAGACAAACTAGATTTTTCTTGAAGCCTTTCTTTTGGTTATTTACTTGACATGAATCTTCTAACTGAGCTTAAGAATCTAGCAGAGTATGTTACATACTTTATAGCATAAAGTAGAATTTGACGGGCAAGTTACTCAAATTTATATTTGCAGAGAAAGCTTTCTGATGTAGATTCTTCGTCAAAGACCGAAGCAAGGTTCTCATAACAGCAACAAAAGATATGATGATGCTACCATCTGCTTGTACACTGGTCAAAAACTGATGTTTCGAAATATGGCGACATATTATATTTTTCGCGCAAAATTTTCAAATGACTAATTTAGCTGCAGACTTACAGTTTGATATAGATATAAAAAAATAGGAAATACCAGAAAAAATTTGGAAATATCATGAAAGAAAGAACAACATTCAGAGCATAACATACATATATATATATAACATAATATATTTTGTGACTGAAGCATAAGCAACGAAATTGAGATGAATTGTTTTCTTTCAGTAAAAACGAAGCAATAATTCGTTTTCTCCCATTTTATCTTTTGAAACCCCAAAGGAAAAGAGAAGGTGTTTCAAAAATTTTGCTGGTTTTTTGCGGGAACGCCATTTTCAACATTTTGAAAATCCCAAAGCAAATGAGCAAAGAAATTCTACTTACTTTTCAAATGCCCACCAGTATTTTTAATTTGTAATTTCCAAACATTTGTTTCGGCTGACCTTTTAACTTTTCCTGACACTAACTTGAAATGTGATTGAACTAAAAAATGTGATTTTTGGGGAATACAAATTTTTGTTTGCTTCTTCAGTAATTTTTCATAAAAAGGTACAAATAATGTTTTAAAGGTTCTAGAGATCACGGAAATTTATAAGTTTTTCGCATGATCCCCACTTTGGAGCCAAGAAACTCAAATGTTCCTACTACTAGTACTAACCTTGTACGCTTTGCGAGCTTCCGTAAAGATTTATTTATAATTTGAACTAAGGAGTTGATTGAATAAAAGCCATTTAACTGGATTCCTTTCACGAACGGTTTGGAGGCAGATGTAAACAATAGAAATACAATGAAAAAATTACAGTGTGAAGGAATTTGAGTATTTTCTCGCACTTCCTTGACACTTCCTGTAAATAGCATCTAAATTGATAGGATTTTCATTGTTCAATAGAAGTAAATTGAAGTCTTGTCGTTGTAGAAAAATATGACGATTGGCGGTTTGATATTTGTTTTACTCGATTTATAAATCCGTTAGTTTGCATGTGAAAACAAAAAAAATGCGATTTTTGTTGGGATCCGATAGGACAAACTGACTGTTTTATTTCATTTTTGTTCACTGTTTTTCTGATTCTAATCGGTCAGAACGTTCTATCCGCAAACCTGGTACCTTGAAGATCTATAGATATGGCAAATTTTAAATTTTCATCGCATCAAAGACTCAAAAGTTTAAATGTGCTTTAAGTTGAGTATATAAAATTATGTTTATATATTTTACTCTCAGCGACTATTCTGAAGAGAGTTATTTTATTTCCTCTGTCTATACTGTCAGTTAACAGATCTTCTTATTTTTGCATGGCATATACATCTGTAATCTCTCGACGGTTTATTTGGGAAATACAAACAAAGATGATGAAGAAGCGATATAAAAATAAAGTTCCATACTTTCTATTCATTTTTCTTCTGAACGAACCAAAAACTCAAGATATGAATGGTGAACGGCGGCTAAAATAATTTTCACACGATCGGTATACTATGGCTAGATAAACATAATAAACGTGTGGGGTCGGCCTAAACTCCTTCCCCTCCGGGGGCAGTGTAAAAAATTACAAAAATTCTTGTGCACGAAATAGCTCAGAAGTTTACGATCCGATTTCAGTAACCATGGTGTCATTGGAGAGGCAAATAAAAGTTCGGGTTATTTTTTTCTAAAATTTCAAGATTGTATAAAAGCAAGATACCATTAAATGGTCACAAAATAGGTTTTCTGAGGATGATTGAAAATCTATAAGCTAATATTGAATTTATATTTATACAGATTGATACAGCATGTAAATTTACATAGTAATGCTATCCGAGATTTAAATTCTGCGGTTTCTATTTCTTTTAATTTAGCGCCAAGACAAATTTGAATAGATAAAATTGAAAAAACTATCTTTTAAGTATTAGTAGGTTTTCCGCTGCCACAGAAAAGATGAGGTAGACGGTATAGTCGAGTTATAAAAATAGAAAATATAGATTCTCTAAATGCAGTGCTACTTACGTTTCTTGCCGATGCCGTATTTTTTCTGGTATGCAATTAGATCACGTATTCAAAACTACATTCTACAAACTGCATTCGACTCGTCATTTTTTAAGCTCATTTCAAATACCATTTCTGTTGGAAAAGGCCTAAATAAAATTCGGAAGTAGGCGGCAGTAGCGGGAGCAATTTTTTCAGTGCTGCTACTTTCACTTTCCAGCAGGTTTAAAAAAAATATATTGGTTTTTTTTTAAATTTAGTTTTTTGAGAGTATTTCAACTTCGCAGTTTAATAATGTTAGCCTATCTATTCGATTCAAGAAAACACAACAGAGACGGTCAAACAACATAAAAAATAAAGCGCATTTGCAGGACAGCGAAAGTGGTGATGGGTTTGCTCTGGAAAGTCCTCTAAATTTAATCAAACTTTTACCTCATAGTTTACAATTTTTGTTTGCTTGTCTTCTTCTCAATCCCATTTTTATTTTAATTGTTGCATTTCGTTTAAATTAAGATGACACCCATTAATCTTTTGAATTATTCATCACTGTCACCAACGCAATTCACATACAGACAGTTCTACAAAAGAAAAGCGCTCATGAATAATCAACTCTTTGAACTTAACCCATACAGCC
>JAQIWO010000082.1:0-23054 GCA_034695405.1 Entomobrya muscorum
ATATAACGTAAATGGAATGCATGCTGATCATTATAAACGGAACGTATGTATGTACGTAAGCAGCAGTAGTAGTGCAGCAAAATTAAACTGTGTTCTTCCCAATGTCATAAGTTTTGTCTGTCTTTACATAGTTTCAATAGTTTATAATGTATTTATAATGTGTTTCATAATTTTATACAACGAGATAGCTAAAGTTAATACTTATGTCACTCATCATTTAACTCAGCCGTTTTATAACGTCTGGACCTGTAAATGAGAAGAATTAATAGAAGTGTCTCGTGAATGAAAATTGTCACCGTAAAGGAACGATTTAAATGATTTTCTTTTAGGATGAGAATGACGGAAAGCTGTTGAAGACACAAAATGAGTGTTATCTCTGCCGCTACTTTATTATAAGTTTGCAATGCTGTCAGTATTTTTTTGAAAGAAATTGCATTTTTATGCTTACGCACGTGCAAAATCTTACACAACGGCGTTGTAGCTTTATCCCGGGATATGACAATATTAGTTTTGCGCAGCCGGTACGATGACTAGATTTTGTTTGTTCTTTGAATTCCAGGTCGGATTTTTGGTCACCAGGGAACCTTCTTGTTTCTTACTTACACAAGATTGAAAACGGGTTTTAGAGCCATTTTCGGAAATTTTTTGTTTTTGATATTTATTTATTTACTTCATTTTGCTCACTTGGTACACGGAACTGCTTCGCGGGAAATACTTTTGTTTGGTAGAACCGGGATCCAAAAAATTTGCGTTGCGGGATAGGAAAGATTTTGCGAGTTCGTCATTCTTTTAGTGTGCTGGTCTTTTTCAAGCCGGTATTTCAAGAACACATGAACATATTTCGCAGGATGTAGTAGCCGGACATGACGCATTTTGCTGCTTTGTACGCGCTGTCACCTTTTTCAAACAAAGATAAACTTTTTTGTGGGCTTTGCATGCTCTGTTTAAGGACGATTCACTTATATCGTTTGGGTTTGCTAAAAAATATTCTCTACGCAGTAAAATACTTAAACAATATATGCTTACCATTGGAACTTTTGTGGTCATATAAAATCTTCATGTAATGCAAGTTTTTTTATGCGGAAAATACAGGGAGACTCCATGAATAATTTAGAAACTAATGCTTAAACGGTGGTGTGCTGTAAGGCTTTCTGAAACAAGACCATAATTTTGGATCTAACCTAAACCTAAAATGATTTCTTCATCTAACCTTCCATAATCCAATTCGTGAATAAATTATAATATGTAATACGTGACCACAAATGCATGGGATAATGACATTCGAGATAATATTTTTCCATATTAAGTAGGGCATTTTTCTGGGTAAGCAAGTAGCCACTCATAAATAACCATGAATGTTCAATTCCACTTTCCCAATTTTTATTTGAGTAACTTCAAACAATTGTGCAACAAAAAAATTTCATGTTCGAGAATTTATTTTCAATGGTGTTACACATGTAAGTTATGATGAAAGATTGCCAAAAAGTATGGTTTCAGCCATGTGTTCGATAAACCCCCATCCCGACGCGGAAGACGTCACCAAAGTCAACTTTTCTCAGAAACTGTGCGATATTTATTTTTGATATTTTGTGTGATTCCTACTTAACATATGTCCTAACTACTGACAATATATCAACACAATCGTCAAATATTTACTTGACTAAAAAATTATTTTTCTAGAAAAAGCCTGTTTTCGCCCTGTTTCTTTAAGAAACGTGCCGCGTTTTAGCCTCACAAAGCCATTAATAAAAAACAAAAAATACCCCGTAAAGAGTTTTTAATGAAGAGTTATTAGAAGAATGTTCATTCCAAAAACATAGGTTGGCACCGAGATACATAATGAAAATCATAAACGGTCTTTAAATCACAAAATAAATTTTTTGATGCTTAAAAACTTGTATCTCATCGAAACATTTTACGCTGTACAAAACTACTGTACCCAAAAACTGTGCAAACTTTGGTGCATTTGCAGTATAAGTTTTAGGTCCATTTCAAGCTCGAGCAAAAAATGGCGACAAGTGCATGTTTCCAAATCACGACCTTCAAATGGGTTCTCTCCAAACAAAAACTGGCGTAGCCGCCGCCTTACGATGAATAAAAATCATCTGAGAGGGCACACTTTCCTCCAACTCTTACGCTTTCATTTGATATATTGATCATGAAAATCGGATGATGCATTGCTGAGCTACACTACCAGGAAGAAACTGGGTTGCAAATATTCACGTGTCGCATACGTTTTTGCTTTTGTAACATATTCACAGTAGTGTAGCTCAGCAATATTGCGCATATTTCTATCACGTAGCAGATGCATAATTGATTAGCTGCATAATATTAGCAAGGCTGTGTTAGATGTCTTTCTCCCGTGGAAATGGGCACCATTGAGTCAGTGAATTGAAACAATAGCAATTATGAAAACAGGTATTGATTTTAAATGCAAATCACAACTATCAGGTATAAAATTCATGTAAAAAAATATGTATTAAGAATATATTTATATGGTCGCAGCTTAAATTATTCAGATTAGGTTCATTTCCTCAGATACATACATACATGGTCGCAGCTTTCTTCAACAAATACATCAAAATTAAAATCCCATGTCCCAAAAAATAATTTTCTTACCGCACACTTATTTTTGGTTCAAATAAAGTCAAAAGAAATAAAGATATTAATTCAATCAAAAATTTAAATAATGACTGATTCATACTCAAAATTAATTTATATTTTTCTTAATATAGCGAAGCAATTTGATTTTTGTTGTGTTAGCAAGCAGTTGGATAAAAACATGTTAATCTTTTTTTGTGTTTGAGACGTATTTATTTTATGAAGCTTTGGCTTTTTCCTAGTAAACATTTTGTTTCAACGAAATCACAATGCCCTTTCAATATAAATGTTTTGACGAAGATCAGTTGTGGCCTTATATTTTAAATGGCATGAGCAATTAAATGTAATGACTGCAGTGGCATCCGCATCTTGTTTGCTAACAATGGGCATCAGTGAACAACGCCGCCTTTGATTGGACTGATTCCTTCACAATTCGATAGAATATGGTTTAAAACGTAGTTTGTGTTAATAATAATACCCAACAATTTATAGTTTTCAAACTACATGAAAATATCTAAATTGTCTATATTAAGGTTGCGCACTCGTTTGCGTAATCGGAGTTGAATATGTATGCATGCGTGAGTGGGCAGCTATTCATCGAATATTACTGCTTGTTTTTAAATGAATTTGTCAAGTAGTTTTAAACCCATCAGTTAATATTATAAAATATAGCCTTCAACCAGTTATTTATGCTACGTAAATAACATTAACAGATCACATAGGCATCTAAAAAATATAAAGTTTATCTGCACTATCAACGCAGACTGCATTTCATTTTCAAGTTAATCAGATAATAATAGAAAACATTTTATTACCAATTATTTACAAAATATAGAGCAAAATAATTGACAAAATGCGTGTTTTCACACAAATATTATAAATCTGAACTTTCAACGTATACTGCATTTGTGGTTTTAAGTAAGTTACGGAATATTATAAAACATAGTTTTCTACCAATTATTTATAAAGCAATTCACAAAATATGGAAAGTTAAAGTAGTGGAAACTGTTACCCATAGTTTCACATAGTTGTCATTTAATTTTTTTAACTGTTTTGTAATGTCATCGTTCTTAAAACTACTGATTCACAAAGTAGAAATATGGATTCTGGTACTTTGGAACATTCCCGATCGAATGGTAAAGAAATCAGCCCGATCGAAGGCGGCGTTACTCACTGATGCCCAATGGAAGTTTGCTCGCCATTTTATTGTATTTCCATAAAAGTCATACCAACTTTTTTTTTCAATTATAATCAATGATTCAATTAGATTATTTGGCATGGAATATTATTTGTTTGGGGTTTTGACTGTTAATGTAAAAATGAGTAATTTACAAATCAAATGTATATTTACAAGAGTTCCGCAACGTTCATAATTGCAACTTTTTTATGTTTGCTTCGAAAACTGCATTCCCGCATGTCTTAACATTATTCTGTTAGGTAACTAAATGCAATGTTGAAGGCAGCTTTCCATATTTGTATATTTAATTCATTGCCAAAAACATGACAGGCAGAGTAAATAATATACGATTCTGATAAGCTCGACCTTTATCATATGACTTAATGAAGTAAGTGGATATGAAAGTTCAACTTTACGTGAATAGCAAATTAAGGCTGATGCTTACTACCACATAGACAGAACAATGGATAAATGATGATCTGGTTGAAAATATTTTTCTCTTAAGTTATTTAGATTTGCAGGTAAAAACGACTAATAACTTGCTTGCATCTTTTTGAGAATGCTGAACTCAAAAGTGCATTGAATGAAAAATCAAAATAATAATTTAAGTAAATCGAGCTAATTAAAATAATTATTATAAACGAAGAATCACAACAGTTTATGATCAAAATGTTTTAAATTATGTAACAAGCAGCAACAACCGATCAACACTACATGCTCGCTGTATTTTAAAATTCAATGAGCATTTAACTATAACCTAACATTGTACGTAGACAGCTTGTCTTGAAAAATTATGTTAGGATTATGTTATAAGAATATATTTTGTAGTTCATTTAAAAATTGAGCACTGAAGCAACTAATTTATCTTTTTAAATGAAGAACATTTTTATCCCAGCCATAACATTTATAAATTACTTCTGATTGAACGAGAAGATGCATGGATTCAGTAGAAGACTGATTTGACTGAGAGGAAATTGTGAGCTTCAGCAAGCTCATGTTGTCAGTTCCGGCTTCTAAATTTACTTCAGGAATTTCCATAACCAAACGCAGTGTTTCTCCTAAAATATCTTTTACTTTTCCTCCCAGATGAATGTACAGTGCGGTAAATCCCTCTGAATTTATTTTAACCAGGAGGTCCAAAGCGCTCAAGTTTTTCAGGTAAACTACCAACGCATGGAATTGATAAGCAGTGTAAGAAGTGAAGAAAGTGGAAGGATTGAAATTACTGTGATTAAAGGTGATGCATAAATCATGAAGAAAAGTGTTTCCCTTTTGATCAACCGCCATCACATATACGCCACACATTTCCACAAAATATTTTATCAGCTCTATTTGAATGAATCCATCTAAAATGGCAAAGTGAAGCACACCTCTTCCTTCTCTCTCCTTACATTGGACATTCGCTCCCCGCCGAACCAACTCCTTCACAAATTCGACGTTCTGATTTCCCATCACAGCGGAGTGAAGTAGAGTAAGTCGTGTGCAGTCTTTACGATTTATGTTGATTCCCTGAATGTTAAATATCAAGTCAAACGCACCAATTGAAAAGTTTTTCCCTTCTTGGAGAGCACGATGAAGGTCAAAATGTCCCACTGCGAAGACAATAGGATCTACTCCCTCGTCTTTGAGAAAGTGCACTAGCTTTAAAAAATCGTTTGAGCTCATGTAGAGTAATGTGTGCCAAGCAACATTACTAATGTAGATGATGTCTTTAAAATTAATCCCATATTGTATCAAACACTTGATTAGATCCCAGTTGATTTTTTTGTCTTGCATTTGGCTTTTATGGAATGGTCTCCCGTTATAAAACAAAAATGCATCAGATAGGTTCAAGGCCGTCGCCTCAAGCATGCATTGGTTTTGACTGAGAAGAAATTTGCAAATTTCAAGTCTCCCACTTGCCATGTCGTCCCCTACATAAAAGGGATCTTTGAGACAGTAGTGGAGAAGTCCCCGACCTTCCAAACTCACAATTTCCGCCAAATATTTTACCATTTCCACGTTTCCCTTTCGTACTGCGATGTGTAGAGGAATGTGAGCTCCTGGAGGTTTGTCAAGGGTGAGGGAGCTTTTCAAGTCGAATCGGAAGCAGTCGTGGAAAATCTGGAAGCTCTCACTCATCATTTCTAAGGAGCCCGTTTTGGCGCACAAATAAAGCAATGTGGAGGAAGGTTCCAGATCGAAACTAATCATGCTCTTGAACCATCTTAACCTTCGTTGAATAATGTAAGGTCTGTATTTTTTTATAAGGCTACTTGGAGCTGGTTTGAGCGCATCCTTAAAAAAGCGAAACAAGTGGATGTGGTTTCCGCGTATGCAGCTATTCAGCATGCGATACAGGCTGTCACCTTCAACCACGGAGCAAAGGGCGTCCAGGACCACAGGGTCAACGAAATGTAACGTTTCAGTTTGCACATGTCTATTTATGAAAGAAACAGTCACTGAATGGCTAAATTCATAAAGGGAAAAACATACAGATATTTCTTCAAAAGAGGGTGAGCCGAAATGCTGAAGGTAAACCTCATGGGCTGTCTTATTATGGGTATGAAGTGCTGTTTTTAATATAAACCTTGTGACGTATTGTTTTAAACTAATTCCACCAGTCTCATAAACAGCCATTTTCCCACACAAAACATCTCCGAAAAACTCTGCGACCAGAAATTCTGCAAACGTACGATGCAGAAATTTAGTTGCTCCTTTTTCTCCTGTCGGGCCTAAATCTCCAGCCGACTCCAACACACCAAATTTGAAATGCGATGAAGATGGACTGATTTTTTCAAGTTTGGTGTGCATTGCAAACATATGCGCAATTTTCCCCTGGCTAAACAACAGTTGCAGTGCCTTCCACACATGGTAGTTCTTCATCTGAAGGATGATTTCATCGTATTCATAGTTGGGGAAACGCAATCTAAAAAAGTTTTGGTACATTTCGTAAACGGAGGCGGACCTAAAAAAAAAAGATTTACAGGCTAAAATTAAAATTTTTTTATATTTTTACCCCTCTGTGTTTAAAAAGGGATATTAATCTGACCTGATAAGCGGCATGTCTATATCGGTCGTTGAGTTTGAGAAGAGTGTCGCCTCTTTCGTGTACACCTCTGCGAGAAGATAGCACTGGAGAGGTATCCCCATGATGTCATCTACTGCTTGCCTCTCCGAGTTTTTTATCGCATCCTTCAAATTCTGGAGACAGCTCATAGCGAGGACTGTGAGTTTATTTTCATTAGAATTTGGAATCTTTGACTTCCAGGATGCGACTAGGTAGTCAATCTGATTTTGATGCGTGAAAGGAAGGATGTCGTATGCAATAACGCCGAGTGACGACTCCAGCTCTTTCCGGACGTGCGGTCTGGAACTAACGAACACTCTGATAATGTCACCATCTTGGACCAGTGCCTTTAGAAAGCTCCGGGTCCAGGAAATACTTTGCTGAGGCACTTCATCCAAACCGTCGAAAAACAGCTCGAACCGGAAATCCCCTTTCTCCATTACCTTTTGCAGAATGGTTGTTGATAGAGAGGATGAGCAAATGTATTCCATTGTCATCAGCTTTGCAACGCCGGTGGTCACTTTTGGAAGTGTGGGCTGCCGCCCAAGAAAATTTGAGAGTGGAAGATAGCCAACAATTCTTTCAGGATGACTAACGGACATTTTTCTGGCGATATTTTCCAGAAGCTGAGTCTTTCCCATTCCCGGCTTATCGCAAATGCAGACTCCTTTTCTGGCATTGGGCTCTTCTAGCTTTTCTACAAACTCGTCTTCTGAAATGTAAATCTTTTTGTTTCCGGCAGGCTGCTTCAGAAAAAAATTCCATAGTATTTCAGATCCCCCGGTGGAGTCTTCCAAAATAAAATCATCATCTTTATCCTCTGTTCCTTCCAGCCTGATTAAATGCTTTGGACTTCCAGGAATTTTGCGGATGTCATCCCAATGCTTGTCCTCCTCTAACGTAATAAAGCGAGAGGTGATCTCCAAAAGTTGTTTTCCAGATGTCATCACAGCGTTCATTTTTGCTAGTTTACTTATCTTAAATCGCTCTACTTTCCGAAAAACAAACACATCGGGACTTTTCTCACTAAAAATTTTGGAGTTGAGAATAATTCTGTTGGAAATCGATCGAGGGATGTACAGGGGCTGTGGAGTAGGTATCGTCTGGCGAATTAAAGTCATCGTTCCCTGGACACCCAGTAAGTATCGTAGCTCCTCTTCCTTAAACTTTCCATCCTTGAAGACTTCCTTGATATCCTGGTCTGTTATCCCTGGAAAAATATCTTTGAGCTTGCCCACTCGTCCTTGAAAATTGACATTCAAATCAAAAGTGGCATGCTGTCGATATCCATCAAGGAGAATTTTGGCGGCTCCGCTTTGTTTACACTGATGAAGGACCTTGGTCAGTACCGGGTAGCCCCTGGTTCTTGTCAGTAGTATGTCGTAAAGCAGTTTTGACTTTTCGAACTGCCGTCTCGTTGATCGCTTTAGAGAGTAAATAAAAAAGTTAGTAAATAGTCAAACTGAGTTTTAAATTGACTTAAAGCTGGATAAACTTACTATAGCATCCGCATCTGATAACGAAATAATGTCTGCGGACTGCAAGCTTGCAAGAACCTTTGCGTCACAAGCAGTATTCTCTATTAGCTCAACGAGGTAGGCTCTCACGTACGTGTTTTGCCAACTCTCCATGATGACCACTTACTTTGAAGGACACGTTGAAACTTCCAAACAAAATATCAGATAACTTTCTAAACACAGAGTTTTTGTCGGTGGAGTCACTTTTTAAGTCACCGACCTTTAAATTTTGACTGGCTCACATTCACAGAATCATGGCAGTGACTGTTAACTTGACAGTTTGAAACTGAGCAGTAGCAAGTTGTACCATAAAATAAAAACCATAAAAACATTTTTATTTGGGAAAAAATAAGGTGTTCATTTACTCATGCAAAATCTACTTCTGGTATTCTTTTCTAAAAAAAGAAATCATAGTCAGAAAACCACTACTTTCCTGTTTCTCCAACTTGCAACTAAAATAAACCAAGTAGGCTAACACATAGCAAAGTGGCGAAGCCAAAATCATAAACCCTAACAGCGGATTAATCAACTCTGATAGTTGATATTAGATTGAGATTCTACCTAAAGAATAGCGCATATTTTATTTATAACATGCCCTATATCTGTAAGATTTAAGTTTGAAGCTCATAAGTCGTTACAACGGCCACTATTTAAAAATTGAAAATGAAGATAAGATTTGGATTTGTCGCAAGAAGTAGTATGTAGTATCATTTTAATGTATCATATATCACACATAAATAAAATTCCTTGGATATCAAGAAAAGGTCCAAGGTAGATCGATAAGAACTGACATCAGACTTAGTTCCTCTCGAAGACTAGTACCATTTCCATGAATCACCAATTGTCACCGAGCCTAGAGCTCAAGCAATAGTTTGTTGGAAACCGAATTCGAAAATTCCTAATCGTTCAATAGATATTGCACGGACCGACGGATAGACGGGCAGACAAGATGAATTCAATAAGTAGCTTCGCCACTTAATAAGTTACTCCTTCGATCATTATTAATATATTTTGAGTACTCTTTTGGCAATTATTATCGCCCTGAACACCATTCCTGTAAAAAAAATTAAAAGGAAATAATAAGGAGCTGATTTAAAAAAAATAAAAACGTGAATTATCTATTCCACGGAAATTTGCTGATGTGAGCAGGATGTTGCGGCAGAATTTAAGAAGTAGAAAAGACCACAAAGATGAAATAAAATGCATTTTAATGCATTTTAAGCATTTAAAGCACAAATGAACATCATACTTTACGTGCTTGATTGGTAGCATTAAAATGTGTGTAATATTGTGGCTGAAAAGAGTACACTAAAGTCCAACAAGGAAAACCATAAATAAATTCAACTCAAGTGAATAAGAAATTATAAATGAGGGTGTTCACCTCCGTTTCCTCTGCTTAAGAAATGCAAGAAGCTAACGCCCTAAAGAAAGACCTTGAGTAAATGCATGACCAGAATCACGAAGAGAAGACTCCGAAGGGCATCTTGCAACTGATCAAGCGACATGTTTTGAATACGTGAGTATCAGAATCAGTAGGCATCCTTTTCAATAAGTCCTAGAAAAAAAATGGTTTATTACATCTTCCATGCATTTTATTCACTCATTTACTACTAAAGTCTACTACTACTACTAGTCTTTGCTCATAATATTCACTTCAGACCCAGTTTTACTCTGGATTGATAAAAATATGAAAAATTTGTGATGTGAACTTCTGGTTTTCTAAGATTACAAATAAATGCTTTTGTGAGGAGGAGACGTAACGTTATTGTAAATGCGCATTGATAATTGAAGTATAAAACAATTTATTTATTCATTTGCTTAATTTAAATTGAAGTCGTGACTCACAGTCCGCCTACTATCAGACCAAATCACTCCAAATATGTCAAGTGATTTTATCGTTTCGTCTGTTGACATTAAAATAGTTTAGTAATCATATTTACACAGCTAATTGTATATTAAACAGAGTCCATTCATTCCCGAACTACTGCATTTGTCAGCAAGTTCAATCATATTTGTGAATCCAAAATCATGAATTTTTTTAAATTTTTATTGGGAATTTCAACCCTTCTCAAACTCACATACGGCCAGGATTGCGGGGAGCCCTACGTATGCAAAAACTGTAAATTTATAGTTCACCAATTGTCTAATAATGTAATATTGAAGTTATTTAACTAATTTTCTTGCTTTCCGTTATTTATACCACATTCAAGTTTAAATGTGCCAACGCAGAATGTATTCTAGAGTCATGGGTTTGCGATGGGGACGACGACTGTGGTAATATGAGTGATGAGCCTGAGACCTGCCCAAAGTGCCCGGATAAAGTAAATAGAAAAAATCTTTACACATTTTTAAACTCTATAAGTATTCTTATAATTCGTTTAGAGTATATCATAATGCGATTTCAATAATAAATAGTGGGAGTGTGCAAACGGAAACTGTATTGACCCATTTTATATATGTGATGGATACAATGACTGTGGAGACAATAGTGACGAGATAGATCTAGGAACTGGATTATGTCCACGCTGCCCCGTTACTCACTAACAAAATCAGAAATTAATGGATTTTCATAAAATGTGTACTAAGTGGTTAATGGATTTAAAATTGTTGTTTGAAAAGTTTGCATGTCTTTTTGGTGGTTGCATACATAATATGTTTGTATGTGATGGTACGTTTAACATAACGTAGCATAAATAACTAAATATACATGCATTTCCTTCTCACAATCAAGCTCTTACGTTGGAGCCACTTACATTTAAACGGCACAGAAAATGTTTTGAAACTGCATCTGATTTACAGTTTTTCGCAGTTGCCAGGACGGAAGTGATGAACAACTTGATCCAGATCAGTGCCCGCCTTGCAGTGATTATAAAAATTTTAGCATTAAAAACGTGAAAGTCGATAATTAGCAGTACTTTCACACAAACTTTGTTTCTGAACATTGCATTTTTACATACAGTTCCGTTGTAACAATGGGAGGTGCATTTATGACTTTTTGCAATGCAACGGTAAGTATTTTTGGTTTGAAATATTTAAGCATTGTTGTTGTATATCTTGGCAATATTTTTAGCAGCATCTAAAAGTAGGAAATCGTTAAAACGAAATTACATACTCTGTGTATTTTGCATAGGGCGAGACGATGGTGGTGACATGAGTGACGAGTACGAGGATCCTGACAAATGTCCCCCTGGCGGCAGAGGACAGGTTGTTGCTTGTTTTTATTTTAAATTGACGCTAATGCACATCGTAACGCTTATTATCGACTTCATTTTAATTAAATGTATTGCTTGCTCTACGTGTCGGTGAAAATCTAATTTCGATGCGATAATGGCAGTTGCATTGAACAGCTGTGGACCTGCGATGGTAAGGATTAACCTGTAATGGGATAATCAGATAGCTGAAAATATCAGGTTTAATTAATCAAACTTTCTACTAACATGACTCTTGATTCCGGAATTCATACAGGTGAAAATACGTGTGGTGACTGGAGTGACGAACCAGAGAACCGGGATGATTGTCCTGCGTGTGCTGCCAACGAGGTATACAATTATAAGCCCGTATTTCATTTTAGGTGAAGAAAATACATACGAAATTGATTTCATTTCTTTTAAATTGCCCAGTGGAGATGTAAAAACGGAAGATGCATTCTGCCTTATTATTTATTATGTGATGGTAAGACACTGTTATGATCATATTTTAACCGTATTGCATGACTACATTTTTAATACATCTCTAGGTAATTGTACAAGTCTATAATCTTGTTATGCATGTTTTATTCAATTTTACTGCAACAATTTTATAGGTCGAAATTACTGTATGGACTGGAGTGACGAAGACGAAGAAGCTTACCCTTGTTCAGAGAATGAAGTCCGTTGCAACAAAATCCCAGATTTACCACCAGGCCCAGCCCCGACCTGCATTTCATGCGACTGGATATGTGACGAGGATGGCATCTGGGACTGTCCAGACGGTAAATTATAAAATAAATACCTATATATTAAAATTGAAAAAGTCAACTTGCAACACTCAAGATGTTGACTTGACCTGCAACACTGGCACAATTTGTTTTATGCAAATATTTTAGGATGCGATGAGAGAAACTGCAACGTAACTTTCAGCCGAAAGACACAAGCTTCAAATAAACAAAGCTTAAGCATGGAAAACACAAGACACACTTTTTGTACTGAGCTGGGAAAATAACTTGATAGTAAAAATCTACCTCCGAATTCTCCAATTTGTATTTTAACCCAAGTGGCATTGAATCTGTATTTTTTGAATATGTATTTAAACGACCTAAATAAATTTCCAATATCATAAATCTTTCCTTTAATATTTGAAACTACTTGTCTAGCTAAATATCTATACATATCATGTTTAATATCTCCAGAAGTTGCCCATGAGCTTCTGATTTGTTGGGCTTAACATTGACCAAATGCTTGTGTCTTTGTCTTTACAATAGTATGGTCATGGTCCTTTAATTTTCGACGTCGTAGTTAGATTCGGATAGGTGGAATAAAAAAATCAAATACAAATAAACTGATAAATTATATAACATGTTAATGACATGCTTATATTTTTTCAACATTAACACGATTTAAGCATATCTGTGCCTGATACTTTACAAAAGCCGTTACCATGTAGCGTTCTTTTTTTAAAGTGTTTAAAAGATGAAAAGAGTTATAATCACAATACAATTACACCTCTTTGCAAGATAGGTATTCAATTCTATGCGTGTATTTGTGTCGTCTCTTCGATATGACTCAATAAGTCCCATATATCCTCTATTTAAAGCTGCTCAACGTTTTGGTATGCAACAACATAAAAATATACGATAATATTTTAGTATATTTAGCATTGCATTACTCACGGATATCCGTTGATTGCATACATATATTCCATTCTGTAATTACGTATTATATATATATTTGATATATGATTGGCATCTTAAATATGCCTTTACGTCCAAATGTAAATGATTATTTTAAAAAAAGAGGTTTATTCACAAAGTGCAGTGTTCACTACTGTTATTTTCCTTTACATATATATTACGGCGTTGCTACAGATAATAAAAAAATATAGAGTGCAGTTGTATGAGCAGACAAATGTAAGAGCACGAGCAGGTAAATGTAAATGCTCTTGCATTTATATTGTCGCATAAAGTTTGATTCTGACAAGATAGCAATTTTTTATTTGATTGCGTTTGTATTCCCTTTATCACGCTTGACTTAACCATAGGTGAGAACTTTCGATAGCGCTCAACCATAAATAAAAAAATCCTGGCCCACGCAACAACTTTTTTAATCAGTTTTCTTTCTCAATCAAATTAAATAAATAAATAAATAAATAAACTTCCCACTTTATTAATAAACATTAAAATAGAAATACGTGAGAGTCCTAAGGAGCCAAAAATATCGAAAGTCGCTGAAAAAGGTGCGATTAAAAGATTCTCCGAAATATTAAAAAGCTTTACTTTCGGTAGGTCAAGATTAGATCAACCTTGAAGGGTAAAATGCGCGACATTGCAATTTCGTCCAAAAAGATGATAACGTCTGAAAAATGCTTGATTTTGTTTTAGCAAATAAATACATCAGTTCTGGTGTAAATGCTTCTTTATGAGTGGTTAAATATTTACTTACATAATTAAAATATAATTTATTTTTACTTCCAAGACAAATTTAAATTAATACAGAATGCTTCACTTCCTTTAACCCACTTCTTGTTTGCACAATTGGTTATTTATGAAGATAAACCAAATCTTAAAAAGTTGTGGTAGTAGCCTTGTATGAAAATAAATATTGGCTTTAAAGGTTGTGAGCATCGATAAAATATACCTATATTTTTTAATTCCTGACAACTTTTTAATGTTCGATTATTACTTGAACACAAAGGAAAACCATCAATTAATGTTAAGTAAACTTAACATTGATTCAGAATGTTGATGCTTAAATTGTGTTAATTAAATCAAATATACGAATTTATATATTTAATTATATCGGAGTCATTATGTTGTGTCATTTACTATGACTACTATTTTGGTTTTTTGCGACAGGGACGTTTTCATGATTCAAATTCCTTATCTCCCAGGAATGTTCTATTGTACTGAGGATTTGGCCGTCTTTGATCGACTACTTGTTATCCGCCTATAAACTAGTACATAACTATCATGTCCGCAAAGAATTTGAAAGCAAGCACGAAGGTCACTTCCAAAAATTACTGCTCTTTCGCTTATTGTTTGGGGCGTAAATGGTGTGTGTCTTTCCAAGGATTTGCTAAAACTTACCAAAGAGTTTGTTGACAACCTTGAAAATAAATACATATCAAATGCAAATCATTTCGTTCAGCAAGACATGCCGGATGAAGTCAACAGGGCAATTGAAAATTTCATTGGTTGAAATTGACTTCTAAATTTACTCGAGTAACATTTTTATCAGTAGTCTCTAGTTTTAAAAGTAACTGTCGATTGTCGTTGATAACATCGTTACCGTAACATTAAAAATGTATTAGTTAGCAACTTGTTAGTACCATTTCAATTGTTGCAAAGAAAGCCCAACAAGAATTTAAAATTATTTCAATGAGTTTTTTAGCAGTCCTTGTATTCATTTATGACTGTCATGAACAAGTTTCGATGGATTTCAACAATGCCGTACATGAATTGCATTGGACTAATTATTGACGGAATTGCGAAAATATGTGGAATTGTGAGTGCATTAAAAAAAGTGCAATATTTCTTGGTAGAATAAAACGACAAATACAAAATTGGGTTTATATGAGATAAGATGATATACTAAATGAAATGCGTTTGTGTGTAATACTTATAATTTTATTTGGTAATGAGATAATCTCAATGAAGCACTCGATAATAATATGCTGTTGGCCTGGCCTGCTGATGTATAAATCAAAATATTTTTTTAGAATGTCATCTTGAATATTATTTATTCTATTATGCTTTATATTTATAATAACAGTGGCTCATTGGGAAATTTTATTATATTTAGGCTTCTGGATATAAAAGAATCCCACTACGGCGTGAGTTATCGACCACTAAAACGGTCCCAGAGCCGTCGGGACAGCCAAAGATGATTTGTGCAATATTTCCGTCCTGCGTGTCAAACCCGAGTGTTCTCAGGTCCGTAATGATTGCCGGGTAAGGAAGCGAGCTGTTACTTGCTTGGAGGCAAATGCGATGGTTTGGATTTCTTCCAACAATTGTCCAGGAACCAGCTCCTTGGAAGACTAGTGAGTAGAAAGTACGCCTGGGGGACGTCCAACAGGGGTTTTGTGCACAACTTTCATCGAATTGAAGCATGAAGGATTCTGCGCGAAGTGCATAACCTTCCGATAAGGTTAGCATAGGTTGAGAATAGTTCAACCTGTTTCCAAACTGTCTTAAACAAGACATGTTTCCTCCAGAAACTTCACCTAAACTCTCATAATCACCAAATGTCTCCTGAAATATGAACCACCCATGTCTGATCCTCCCAATGAAAACATATCTGCAATGAAATAATTGTCGACTTTATGTTGAGCTCTACATCTTAACAACATAGCTTAAGTTCTGTTGCCTTACAATCCTGCGCCGCTGAAGCCCGAAAAATTGCGACCGCCGCAATACCAGCCTGTATTTCCACCAGAGAGTATATTCCCGTTAAGACACTCACCATCAGCAATCCCCGTACACAGTGACCATAATGGAATCTCACAGTTTCCACTTTTAAAATGCATACAAAGCAATAAAATTAAAACTGCAAGTGACTTGGACATATTGTTGCTTTTTTGAGCCAACAGCTTAAAGATGAACTTGATGAACAACAATACAACTATGCAACTGGCAAATAACTTCCAATATTATTTTATTGCAATAATTTTTTATCATAATCAATAAATGTGATATAAATGCATAGAAATATAATTTGTCACAACTTGTCTTCAAATGGTAATCAAACGAAACAAGATTACGAATTATAGGCTGACATTTTTGATTGCTGTAAGGGATCTAGGCCCGTACCCAGCTAGGGTACCCGTACCCTATGTCACTTCCCAGAGGATTACAGTTTCCTGGCGGGGCATCTCCAGGCTTAGGCTTTTCCCAGCATGACAATGTCCATGCTAAATATTTTATCAGCATAAAAATACTCGTGCTCACAGATTGTCCCTATATTGTGTTAATACATAACGTATTAATTGGTGGTCTTGTTGTCGTTGCTGTTGCTATACCAAACCACTTTAAACTTATGTTAAATAATAAATATAGCCTATTGGGGCTGACTGCTTAAACAAGTTTTATGCCAAGGCCTTTAATTTTAAATTAAAAGATTTTGAATGACATATTTTACAAAATTATACAAAACGTGAAGTTTTGTTCAAGAAAATTGGATTATAATACGATTTTAAAAAAGTAGTTCATAACTAATGGAGTATTGTGTAGCAGATTCTATTAGAAAATGGGGAAGAGCGTAGATTTTATTATAATTATGAGATTACGTTGTGAAAAATATTTTAAAAGTATTATGTGTATGTATGTGTATGCATGTGTGTTATTTGAATACGCCATTAAGTTAAATAATTTATTAAAAATGAATGAAAAAGGGTGAAAAGGCATGATGAGGAAAGTACATGCTTTTATTATACGTATATTAAATATGATATATGCAAAAATCTTTATTTATGTACCAATGTACAAGTGGTTCAGTAAATAAGCAATCCAAAACTGCACCGATATATACGTTATGTGGTAACCCAATTTAGGAACCATTCATGAGCATGAGTATTTTCATGCTAGTAAAATATTTAGCAGGGAAAATTACCTGTTTTGAAAAGGCCGCCCTAGGAAAGGCCCTAGCTGTGAGATGCCGAAGTTAGGTAGTGCCATCGCTAGGAACGGGCCGTTACCGCATCATCAGAATACAAAAACCAATAATGAATGCAGTTTAATCATGACACACTTGAAATCCTCAAAGCGTCATTTCCTGAGCTGATGACTATATTACACAACTCATTTTCTCTTTTAATTCAATCCACAGAAGTTAATTTTGTTCGATGTTGTTCCAGAAGTTGTAAAGTGTGAATATGTATATGCACACTTTCGTGCCTAAAGCCCACTTTCATCAAACCTATCCAAATTGATAAACGATGATTTAGTTCCAGTAAGCGTTCATTCATTTCATTCTTCAAAATCTCGATGCACAAATTAATTGTGTGACGCTGACAAGCGCTTATCTGATATTTTGAATAGAATAAAAAAAATGACATTGATGAAGCTTTTGAAGAACGAACGACAAATAAACGATACAGGTTTCGGAGGGTTCTTTTTACTAATAACTTGCGTGGAAGACTAGATTGGACAGATTTAGAAATTATTTTATCGAGAAAATATTTAATAACAATTACAAATGGTGTACACTCCTTGGTATCAAAAAGACATGTTTTAATACTGATTCTAATGATATTTAAATAACTTAGTTTAGATTTTCAACGTTTCAACACATAAAATTAGTAACGCTTCTGTGAACAAAATCGAAACGAATCATTTGAATTGATTTGAAACAATTCAAAACAAAATAATAAAAATGCTATAAAATGACTTTACTCTCTTTAATTTATGCCTTTGTGCCCTCTAACAAATGTATTTTAAGCTGCATTATTGGTGTAAAATAAATTTCAACATTGAATTTAGTAATCTAAACAGCTTTATGTAAATTTTTATAAGGTAAATATGTAATATGTAACTAGTAGCATGCACTTTGTGCGTATAACTTATAAACTCAATTAAATGCAGAGTGTTGTATTTATCATTTCTCGTACTACGATATTTTTGTATTTAATTTGACTTACTACACCAGGAAAATATAAAGGGATAGGTAGACGTTTCTACTTTACGTTTTTAACATTGTTGCATACACAAGAATTCTTACTTTTAAACGCATTTGTATACTTTCCTAACAAAGATTCAATTATTTATGAAAAATAATTTATTTTTCGATCATTTAATAGTTTTTGTTGTAAGATTTGTTTGAAATTCATGCATTCAAAGCGTGGTATATACGAAATAAATAATGCATTTTTGTACTTGAATCATTTTGAATCGATAAAATTCAGTTCGGACCCTTGAACTGAATTGAAATTGACCCAATATATGGTAAATCGACTTGAATTGAAAAATTCCAAAAAAATTTTTGTTAATATTTTAAGTCACTTTTAAGTTTTAAATTTGCATTTGAAGCATACTGGGGGATAGTTGAACGGATTAGTTCTCAGGCCAAAGAAATTTTTCTCTACCTCCAACTTTCAGTGTTTGCAAGTGTTCGAGTGATGGACTTTCCAAAATTCCATGATTCCAACAAAGAATGCATTCCTTAACAAATTTGTTTATAGTTCAACTTGGCTCAAAGTACAACAAAAAAATTAAAAGATTTTTGCTCAATAAAAATTAGTATAAGTGATGATTAATGCTCGATTTTTTGCGTACATGACCATGAGTAGATTATGCACTTTTCTATATGCAACAATAATTTTGTCGAGCTGATGCGCAGGTGGAATAAATCATATACAGCACTACACTTAACATACTGTCATCTGTATTGTCTGTTACATGTAGTTTTGCATGACTGATCCAATTTTAATTGAACAAAAACCCAACAGGCTTGATAAATTTGTGAGTTATTGTCAGATAAGCTCTCCCCTTATCATTTTGTACGGAATGAGATAAAGTGAGGATAATGATGTTGCCGTTGCCTCTGGAAAAAACTATTCGGTAGTAGGGTATTTGTATAATTGTTTACGAACATTATAGATACATCCTTGCGATATATATTACTTTAAGCTAATTTATTGAAGTCCGTTAGTTTTTAGGAAGGTAAGTACATATAATCATGAGCAAATGTTTTAAAAAGTCTCAAAGTGATAAAAGATGGAATTCTGTGTTTTTTAGACAATTACAAAATCGGAAATAGTTTTCGTTAATTAATGTTTTGCTTAGCAATTATAAATGCAACAAATATTTTCTAATTATCAAAAATTGGGCCTTTTATAGTTTTTGCCGCGGTGTATGTGCAAACAATGTATTGCTGTAGCTTTTTGTGGCTATAAATAAAGTTTTTAAATGCTTAATTCCATTGCCACTAACAAGCAGTAAGGTAATGGAGCTTTTCAAAACATGGATTCAATGGACGATAAGCCTATGGTTTATTTTGACATTATACATATATGGAGAATAAACTACAATGCATAAAGTGTACTTTCTTTACAACTAATTCATTGTTTGAACAAAATACACAACAAGAAGAGTAAGTGCAAGACTTTGATAAGACCAAATCATATCCTGTCACCTGTAAATGAAATAAATAGCTAGTACCCCGAAATTTACACTGGAAGAGTATTACGTTTGTTAGTAAATATACAATAGTTTGCAAGTTAGAATGTCATGTACTCACCGTAAAATATAGATGAAAGCTATTTGTGAGGATATGCAGTCGCAAACAAAATTGGATTGGATGTGTTTCTTTAATATGTAAATATTAAATCAATAGTTGCTAGCTTTGAAAGCAATGATGAAAAACAATTTTGACTTGGTCATAATATCTAATGCACATGATAGTTGCAAAAAAAATAATTTGGAGCACAAGAATTTTAGAAACTAATTTTCAACAGGCGTTAAGCTATGCAGCAATATACATAAATAAAAACAATAAAAACATTCAAACCCAAGAATACAACATGAGCGCTAAAATAAAAAATTATAACACTATAGTTTTTTTACTAAAATACGCATGAAAAGGGCGTTTTCCTAAACTGAAGTGTTACTAAAGGGCGAAAAAATATCGTATGAAAGTCTAAGTTTACTTAGTAGTAGTAGGTTTTTATTATATCTCTTTTAGGCCTTCGGCAAATAGAGCATCAAAACATCATTCTCATAAAAATACATATTATATTGTGACTCTTGGTTGATTTAACATAGGTTGATTTAACATTTCTGATTTAAATTAAATAAAATTAGAGTAAATACTGTGGCCAGAAAAAGGTGATGATGTTGGGGATGAGAAAGAGTGGGGATGTGTGCTCACGAGGTAGAGACTGGTGTGGTGGTGGTGAGGATGATGATGATGAGGAAATGAGATGAGCTCAACGCCAACCTGAACTACTGGCAAATACGACTGTTTTTTATTAGGAAAATGAAATGAAAAACGGGAAACCTCCTCTTTTAACTAGGAGAAAGGAAAAGCCGGAACTAAAAGAAAGATTCAAAACTCTACAAGGTTTCCTAACCGAAATCTACACAACTCTTAGAGGAAAGGGAAAAGGCTATATAGACTTGAGCAAGCGCTCAAGCTGTTGGAACTGCTCATCTCATCTCGGTGCAAAAAGCAACTGTAAATTAAGATTTGTATGCTTAACTTCCTGTATCTTAATTTATGTTTGTCCATTAACACAATATTTAAGCCTAAATGAATGATTTAGATAAGCTCGAGTCTTATCTCGTGAATAAATTGAGGAAAAGTGAGTCAGACATGTCAGCTCAAATAAACAGATTCTCACTCCACAGAGTAAAAAATAGTATCAGCGATTCATGATGATATTCAATGGATCCGAAGGTTGGTTGGTTGCCACTGTTTTTTCTCTTGAAGGTAAATAATGGATAAATGCTTTTTTTAAACCTTGCAACCTATGACCACAGATATGTTTTTAACTTTGCCATGCCAATATTTTGCTTATATGTACATTAATTGGAAAAAGAACACAGAATACTTTTAATGCGTTATTTTATTTTTCCATGGCTTTTATCTGGTGATAATTTTAATTTAAAAAATACATGAAAAATATCATTACACGGTGGATTGATTGCATGTTATGGACACCTGAAACTACGCGAGGCAAAAAATCACTTAGATTGACTAGTTGAACTTCATTTTCATTCTCTCCCTTTCATCCAAAATACGACCAGAAAAATCTATGAAAACTTCTGCACAGCCTTTCCTCTAAATTGATAGAAAAAGTCAACGGAAAGAAGAAAACGGAAGAGCAAAATCCATTCATCAAAAAAGCTGTTGTATCAAAAAGAAAATCTTTAATAATTTGCGAGTCTAGAAGCTGCGCGTTAGCAGAGGATGTTCTGAGTTGGATAAAAAATATTCGACAAAAAGGTTGACCGACAAAAATAATTACGAATTGGTTGTTTGAAGATACTGCTGCGTAACGTGGCGATTTTTTGGGGCTCCAGGAATGCAAAAATAAATATGGGAGATTTCGATGATATTTTGGTGGCAACTTTTAGCGTAGGTTACTCTACTGTAAATTTGGCATAGAGATAGGAGTATCTTCAAACAACCGAAGGAATTATGGTCAATTATTTTGATAGGGCTTTGTTTAAATATGAATAAAACAAACTACAGGATATTTTACAACTGAAATCGTCGCATTTATTTTGGGCTCATCGAACTTATCCTCAAATGCGTTTTCCAAAGCAAAATTAACAAGTTTGGCTACAAATTTATAGGAAATCTCAGAGCCACCAAGGCTAGACAGCCCAAGTGGTTTTCCAGATGTTTTTGTAGGGTTCAGTTTTGCCAATTTACTTATGTGTCAGCGCTGTACTTTTCACGTTGGGGTATATCTTATTGAAATTGTTGGGATGGAGAAGAATTCTGTTGGAAATCGATCTTTAGATATCCACACACTCCGTACATCCTAAGATCAATTTCCAGCGGAAGTCTGTTCTACTGAGGATGTGCAGCCACTAACCAGGTTAAATTGGTTGCTTTTCCGTCAAATGTAAATATTGATTCAATGGTTGTTAACTTTGTAGACAAATTTTTACTTTGTCATAATATCTCATGGAGATAATAATTACAAAAGAAAAATTTGCATCAAAATAATTTTTTAAGCTAACATTTAGCCGTTGGTAAATTATGCGGTCAAAAATTAAAGTAAAAACTCAATCACACAACATAAGTGCAAAATTCGAGCTTTAACATAATAGGATTATCCCTTTTATAAAAAAAAACCACGAAATGAGTTAATTTGGTATAACAGGCATGATGGGCTCAGGTCTAATGAGCATAAATAACTTTATCAATTACCATACCCCTTTTTCTATTTATTTTTATTTTAACTTTGTTGTCCCGTCAAAGTTAATAAATGCGTACATCACAAATTATCATAAATATTATCAGGAGACCTTTAGCAGGTGTGAAAAATAAAATGCTTGACTGTCACATAAATCAATTAGCTTTGGGAATAGCACCCAAACTTGTAAACTATTTTTTATACAGAATAACAATTCATGAGTGAATACATAAGCAAATCTCATTTCTATTTACATAAGACACACAGCAGAGTAAATGAACGACTCTGATAATGAGTAATATTTAATTGTAAATTAGATAACAAAAACACGATGTTAAATTTAACGAAAAATACTGATAATAGTATATAGGTAAAACCTTTGAAAGAACACCATTTCCTCATGTTAAATTACAATATCAATTTAGCCATGAGTGAGAATACCGTTTTTTATTATCCACGCTTAGTAATTGCAACTTTTTTTTGCGGTATTCAATGAAGGAAAACGTAATTCCACTTCTGACATCAATTTATCCATTTCTGTATATTTATCTATGCTACAGGAGGACTTCGAAAGTATGTATGTGATTCCAGAACCGGTTTTCTACCTCAAAAACCGGTTTTCTGAAAAACCGGTTTTCCTTACCCCGCAGCA
>JAQIWO010000083.1:0-23024 GCA_034695405.1 Entomobrya muscorum
GACAACAGTCAGCATAAGACAAGCGTACTTAAAATGCTAAATATATAAAAACAAGTGTTTTCTTGGAACTTTGGGTTTCTTTTATCCTTTGTGCGATCATCATCATCAAGAAGATTCATGCTTAAGCTATTATGACCCGAGCATGAAGTTTACTGTTAGCTCATCCATGGTCTGGATGATTGCTAAACAAAGAGAGAGATAGCTTGTGTTTTACACATTGCATTGATTGGAGTGGGGGAGTAAAAAAGAACGAGTCAAGCACAAAACCAAAAAGTGAAGCTTCTATTCTGCATCACAAATGTGTTATTCCATAAGTAGTAGGCTTTGTTAGGAATTGAATGTTTAATATAAAGTGAAGATTGTGTGAGCTAAGTGGATGGGGAGTTACGTATTTCGTTCTACTCACACTTGTTCGTTTCTTAAGCTGCATTTTCCGAAGTGGGGGAATGTAAAAAGGGATATAAGAAGGAAGTTGTACGGAAACACATACACACACTACACATAATATATTGCGCATATTATATTTATGTATTTGAATATATTATGTGCTGTTCTCTCCCTCCTTCCTCCAAACTTCGTCTTTTTCTTCTATTGGGCCTGCCTGTGCTTGAATGACATTGAGACCATGTATACAGATACCTGTTGTGTAGAGTATAGAAAATCATTATCCATAATCCATACGACCTGCCTGTATGTTTTAATTACAAAAATTACTCTACTGGTCAACTACCACTACACACAGACACGTACATAATAAACATCTCTATAAGACTCTCAACTTGGTCTGTTGTACAGACAATATACTAACACTTTCACGTCCAAATTCCTCAAGAAAGACGCGCATACATGAATACATCTTAGCTCACATCTTCATCATAAAAAATACACGAAAAAATTATTGGTGTGTCCAACCGTATACCTCATCATCATCATCCGGTGATAATTTTTAAAACATTATGGATATTTGGAAAATCAAACTATTTGAAATGTAATATTAATTAAAAGTGGGACTGCGTTATTGCCGTTTTAAAAGATTAATTGTTTAAATTAACGAGTCGGGAAGAAAGTAGTTTTGGATGAGACTACGTGTATTGTGTTGACCAGCAAGTGTTAAAAGCAGAAACAAGTAAAATGCTTAATTACTTATAAAATCATTGTTTTGGAGCATTTATTTGATCCATGTCAATTGTAAGTACGGAAATACTGGATTTTTATATTAATATTCTTATAACAACGGAAACAGCAAAAGGTTTGTAAATAGCTTATCGCGCTTTTAGCTGCTCAATATTTTTTTAGAAATTGGGTACATAATAATATTCCGGGCGTTAACACCATCGTAAGGTGATTACGGAACATTGAGACTTTTGGTGGTCCTCAGGTTAAATCGCTGAGTGTTGCCCACGTGGTTAATGCTATATTTTACGTTTTATGGCTATACACGTGATGTAGACGCTTTTAAGTCAATGAAAATGCTCTATTTCACAGAAACATTACCTATAGACATACTTATAGGTTAGTAACCTGACTTATTCAGCTCCATCCGCTCGAACTCAAGTCTCCGTACACCAGTGTTAACAGCATATTAGGTAGCAAAATATAGGTAGGTAACATCTTGTCCGCTAATGCTTATGGCTGTTCAGGTGTTTTCCATGCCTGAACATATATACTGTGGCAAAGTGACAAGAATAAAGGTCTTGCCTTTGGTTCGGTTTATATGCATAGGTACGTACTCTACACACCTGAATGCTTGATTAAATTGTATATATCATTATTTGCTTTAAGTTAATAAACTATTCGATGGTAATTTAACGTAATGCTATTTGATTTTATAGAATATAAATTCATAGCTATATCATCGGTTGTGTTTACGGGCTTGTTAGCTCCATGCTTTAAGGATATACTCGGTCTTTATAAAAATTTCGCGTATTTTCCTTCCCTTGTGCAAACGAATAATATTTATTCAGCAATAGAATAGTTGCAAACAATATGCACGTTTCTCTACATAAATTGTTACCGGAAATTAGTTTCTATTAAAACATTGGCTGAACTGTGACTCGATGAATAAATGATAAATAAATAATCGGTTATCGACATGTTTTATATTTTCTGATGCTGTATTTATTTAAACCATTAAGTACTGTAATTTTATTTATGTTATATGGAGCACAAATAGTAATGTAGAGATTAGTCTAAAAATGTAAAGCTGTAGTAAGAATCAAAATCATTTATTGAGGCATGGAAGCAAAAGCATTATTGTGCAAAAAATGAAAATCTGTTGTAGGAATGAAAATCATTTATTGATGTACGGAAGCAAACGCATTATTCTGCTAAAAATGAAAAGCTGTTGTAATGATTAAAATCATTTATTGATGCTTGGAAGCAAAAGCATTATTATGCAAAAAATTAAAAGCTGCACTGGCAATCAAAATCATATATTGATGCATGAAAGCAAAGAAATTATTGTGGCCGCCCTCGGCCAGGATGTGGAGGCGGTGGTGTATTGGGATCCATTTGTTTCTTTGTGAGAAAGTTAGACCAACGTCGAGCATTTTGCCTCTTTTTTGCATCTTCATTCTCTGGACGCTCCCTATATTCCCTTTTTTTCTCCGGATCAGAATCGAAAAAGCAGAATTTTGCCTGTTGTACAGAGGTTACATTAATTGTTTAATGAAGTAATCATAGCATATAACATACATACAGCATACCATAACATATAAATAAAATCACTTACCACATGCCCAATGTTGTTACAGTTATGGCAAATAAGGCCCTGCATGTGTCGTAAGGTATGACCATCATCCTCCAAATATGCCACAAGTAGTCTTGCCGCTTGAAGCAGGTTATCACCAGGTTGCCGCTCACGTAAAAGCGAAACAATGACGTCTGCATTTGTGCGATCCACACGCGTCAATTCGGAAGCAAGCCGAGGAATAAATTTGTGGTGAAGAATCTCATCGCGAGGCTTGTCCAGATTTTTTGCCAAAAAATGACGCCAGTCAAATATCCTTTCAACAAAGTTTTGTCCCTCTTCTGTTGTGATTTTTTGTTCTTTGAAACGTGGTAAGGAGGAGCGATTAAATACCTTAACAGTTGATAATTTTGCCGCTTTCTTCAGTCCACTATGACCAATCTACAAAAAGTTAATGAACGCCTTGTTAAACCTTGTAAGGGCTTTTTAAAAACGCAAAGTAGGCTACCAAAAAAGGTTGAACTTACGTACCTTGTTATACAAGATGTAAAACAGGCGGAGCGTAAAGTAACTGTCAACAGCAGAGTACCTTATTAGGTTAGCATGCAGTGGTCTCTTCCTCCAGTCCGCGTATGTTGCTACCTTGTCCTTGTCAACCTCGGAGTCTGGAAAGAAAGCGTCCATCAGAAATGCGAGACCGGGATTTTTCAAGTCTCTTAAGTAATTCATCACGTCCTTCTCCGCATTTCCCCTTTTTCGCTCCGCAAGTAACTGCTTTGCTGCTAGGCGACATGTGTTGTAGCAGTCAGTACTTGAGGATTGGTTCCAAACGAGAAACATGTCCTGAATGTCAATAACGCCCATTGCGAAACAGTTCCAGTCCTTTTGCAAACGAAAAATATCGTTTGCGCAACCACAAAAGACTTTGAGCGTTCGCTTGCCAGTCAGCATTTTCGACAGCCATTGTTTGGCATACGCTCTGTTGTCGTAGATACAGTCAACCACAAACGTTGATGTTGGGCACGACACGGATGCTACACATATGAAGCCTATTCAAGAGAATAAATTATATAAACATCATTAGTATGTGTATATATGTATATTTTGAGTATAAGTATTATGTAATGTTTCATTATGTACAATAATACCATCATAAGAATGTTCTTGATGAAACTCGAAATCAACAGCGAGGACCGAAAGATGACCTCCTCGTGGCTTCAGTGGTTGCAGCAGCTCCACATTTTGGTTATTATGATCCTGCCATGTAATCATTTGAGGAGAAAACTCCGGAAGCGAAAGATATGATATTTCGCTAAGATCGTGAATCCACTCATGAGTGTTATTCTGATAGTCCAAAGGCAACTCAAGCACCATTTCATAATTCGTTCGTCTCTGTTGCCTAAGCAATGCCGGGTCCAGATCCTGTGGACGAACATCCGCTTCGCCGTATTTGCTTATTGCTTGTCTCTGCAAATACTTGAAATCGCTATAACCAGAAAAATTTTGAAAGATTTTTGAGGGTTAAAAATACGTATTCACACATTACTATCAAAGTCTTATGTTAGCATTGCGGTTTAGTTTTTAAAGTAAAATAAAGAAATATAAAGGGAAAATGTTACAGATCGTTTAGTTAAATACTAGTACTTACGATGATTTCTGTGAAGATTTTTTTCCTTGACTTGTCGATTGCTTCGCCATTTTGAGGGACAATTTCCCAAATATTTACTCTAAAATTCTCACAAGTTGATTAACAGCTACAACCTTTTTCACACAACTGGTCACACCTGTACAAACACAATGATCTGAGATTCGACCTAGGAGAAGTGAATTTACCCGACAGAGTAATTTTCGTTCATTACCACGGAATGCTCTAAATCACGAACTCTTTTATTCAGTGGCGAAGGCATTTAATTGTGTCATGATGATTTCCGTCTGTCCGCCGTCCGTATGTCTGTCCGTCCGTCCAATATGCCTTTAACGGGTAGTATTTTAAAATTCTATTTCCACCAATACAGATAGTTTTTTAATGACTGTTTCATATAGGTTTGAAACCATATGCTTTTAAAAATGCTGACGGTTATAATAATGAACCTACAGATTGCAACTATACATTTGTAGGGAACTGTAAATTATACAACTGTAGGGAAAAATCGGAATTAAGTTCCGGTTTTGAAAATCGTAAATGAATTTATTTGGATTCTAGATTAAAATGTCCGTTAGAGCATGTACGGATTAAACTTTCAGGTTTGGTTTGATGGGCATACTAGTTATTACTTCGTCACTTTGCTATGCCTTAGCTTTCCAGGGAGTATTTTTTGTATAATGACCACGTCAGGTAAAATATTTTTTGCTTGCCAAGAATTTACATACATGCGATGAGACTGAGCTTTAAACAGTCTTCCCACGATCTCTAAATGCTTAGGATTACATTTTTTGTTTAATGATTCTCGCGATAATAATGTGATGATAAGTCAGTAAAAATTGCATGAAAAGATTTTGTGTGCTTTATTTATCATAGAATAATGTTATTTCATACTTTATCCAATATAAGTCTACTAAGAATAAGCAATGGTTGATTGATTAAGAAAAAGAATGAACTTCATGTATTAAACTATACTGTGACTTACGAGAAAATATAACAAATTAAAAGGCGATTAATTTCTTCCTCGTTTCTAATGCTGGATACAGAAATACATCGTACCTCGTATAGCTAATCGCATATGCACATTCTTATAGTAACTTATATAAAAAAGTTTTATATATAAACAATGATTCCTACATACACTACACTACATATTCATACTATTTACTATGTTTCATACTAAAAGTGAAGGGCAATTTTTATTATAATAAAAACTAGCTTGAAAATTACCAATAAGGTTTATTACATGCAAAATATATTAATCAAAGTCATTGGGAATATTGGGTTGTCGTTGCACGCGTTCTTGCATTTCAATGTTACGTGGGACTATGACTATACCGTCATCGTTAATTAAATGTTCGATAATGATGCCTCGTAATTTCAAAAGCTGATCGGAAAACGGAATAATTACTCCCAACAAAATGCAAATGACAATGTAAATTCGAGCCGCTACAGTGGACTCAATACCTCTTATAGCACTCCTGCAGTTTTCACTAACAGCAGCCTCCACAACTGCATGAAAGTAAAAGTATTCACATAGAAACAAAGCCATGGTGAACATAAGAACCCCGCCGGCAAAACCAGAAAGAATATTAAGGTAAATTCCATGCATGCGGTTGTAATTATTTATGGTACCATCTCCTGATCTACTATTGGATGTCCGGATTCTTTGCCGTACGTTATATGTAATCTCATACAGAAACGAGTAAAAAAGTAAGCAAAGGTAAGGAATTATGCTGCCGTAGTGCATAAAAATGATGATAGTCTCGAGCCAGTTGAAATTAGCAGTAGCTTTCACTTCACTCTGGGTTTCGGAAATTACTTGACAAACGGAAGTACGCAGCATTTGTTGGACTTGTATAAAGTTCTCCAGGATATTCAACCACTCCAGCCAGGAAATAGTCAAATGCGTTGAGACAAGCCCGAAAGGTGAAACAATTTGAAGTAGTGATAGGGTTACTGCGACCCTAGAACATAAAATTTAGCTCTTGCAAAATTCGGTTTTCATGACTTATAAAAACTTTGGCGCATCAAGATTTGGCTCGTAAAGTAGTTAAACAATACACTTACAATCAACAAACAACAATATATAACTGCATGTATACTGTTGAACGCTTACCTAAAGTGAACTGATAAAAGAACTCCCAAGCTGAATACCGCCGCCAACAATGCTGACCAGCCTAGGGATGTCCAGAAAGAAGTAAGAACAGACAGGTTAAAATACAGCAGCCAAAACGCTAAAAATCCTCCAAACCCTAAGACCCACAGGCCGATGGATTTAACGGAAAATTTATTGCACACTTCCATTTCTAAGGTTGACTATTTCAAAGTATATCCAATTTTATTTTTACTTTTTAAACTTTTCGTCACGTCGGTTAATGTACAACCTTCACCGATGGGATGAATGAGATTTTTGTCTGAACAAATTATTTTAAACTTCCTATCAACTACTTTAATACTCATAATGTGTTTTCATGAAAAATAACATCTTCACATGTGGAGAGGATGGCAGTAACATAATCTTGAGCTGATGAAGATGATAAGTAATAAACTCTTGCAATTTGAGTAATACACAGTAATAATTTCGGACGGCGAAATCGTCAGTAGATGTCCTTAATGGTGCGTTATATTTTTGTCTGTCCGTACCTTTCCATAAATAGCTAACCTTATAATCTTATACATCTTAGTATGTAAAGTCACTTGTATTATCAGTTAAAAAAACAAAAGTCAGAAAGTTTTTCGAACACATTAAATAAGCGAGTAGAGAAGCATGCAATGTTTCAACTTTTGGGACATGCTACCACACATTTTGGCAGTTTTTCATTGCTTCATTAAAGTATTCATATGACCACTCTGATATTCTGTTCTCTAACTTGTCACATCTTACACAAAAAAGTGAAACATGATGAAGATAATAATAAGAAATATTACATAAACGCTTAGTTATCGCTTAATCATTTACATGCTGCATATATTTTTCACAAAAGCTAAGCCTGAAATTATATAGAGTAGGATCATTACCTCCTACCATCATCTCTTACCTAAATGCATCATATATGCCTCTAGCCGAGAACTGGAAGCATTCAAACTGGAGGTTTATTTCGTTAGATTGTGCAGTTTTCACTAAGAACACTTCCTATTTAATTTTTTAATTTTTCCTAATTTTTCGAAACATATTTTTCAATATACTTCTGGTTAACCAATATTAAACACTTTTGTCGACTACATTTTTTTCGGTGATATAATATAAACATAACGTCATGTCTGCATTATGTAAGTCTACAAAATACACATTCTTAGCCAAGCATTTCAAGCAAGCAAAAAATCCCGTCTAATTATTTTGTATCTTTTGGATAAGTGAAAGGTTTCAACTTGTTCAAGCAGAAATGGGGCAATATGCACGTCTCAATCAGATCGTCCAGCAGCCGCGCATGGAGATTTATCGAAGACACAACCGAGAAAAGGTGGATTTTATTGCGAGAGATGATTTTAAGTAAGGTTTACAAACACTTGTGTTGTAAAGTACCATTTTGCATCGCTAAATATTTAGGAAATATATCTTCTATATCCTTCAAAATTTTTATTTTTTGTCAATACAGTGTATCCATTTACCTTCGGAAGACTAATTTACCTCCTTTCGAATATCATACCTGCTATCGTCTTTGCCCTTGTGCTTTTGGATCGTCTTGTATACCTAGTCCATTTGGACCAGCATTTCAATTTACTTGCATTTTTGGGGTTCTGTATATGTTGGACCGTTTTGTCTTGGAATGTTACCTTTATTAGGCTTTTCAGCGTTACTTTACTGCCACAACTCTTTTTGTTGCTATCTAAACTTAGTTTTTTTCGTCTCATTCTTGAGCACTCACTTGTAAACCAACTGAGTGATAATGTAGAGCAATATGGAAAGGTTTTTCCCTGTTATTACTCGAAAATCCAGGAATTTTCTCGCAATTACTCTGAACAGTTTCAACCAGGTGGAGGTCAAAACAAGCTTACCATATTAGATGCGTTGTTAAATATCTTACCAGAATACCTTAGGCCACCACTGATGTATAATGATACAGTGAAAACCAGTTATGACGAGTCTTTACCCGAGAAGATGGGGACCACTATACAAAATTATGTATTGAATGAGATTGATGTCATTTATGTCTTCAATTTCATTTGGGAGTCTTACAGAATTGTTTCATTGTTTTGCATGGTTAATAGACATTTACGTGCATTGTACCAATATAATCGTGGAACAACAGGGATAAAGTCTCCACGCAGAATTTTATTTTTGAATCCGTTCCTGATCCAGATATTTATTCAAATTGGCGCATATGCGCTAATATGTTTTATGCAGGCTTCGATTAATGGTGTAAAAAAAGCTCATCAGAAACATCCTATGAGGATGAGTAGTAGTTTTGAAGTCAATATAACGCCTAACACAAAACTTTTAAACCCTTTTTTTTCATCGTCTGCTTTAACTCCCTACCAATTCAATTTAACTTTGGAAGCAGAGTTCAATGCCGTTGATTGCTTTTCCGAATTAGAGCTGCCTTCGTTTATTGAAGTACTCCTCACACCTTTTCTGTCTATCTTCGGTTTACTTATAATATGGGTAGAGGTACAGTGTTGTCACTCACAAATGAATTTATTTCTCCATATGGATGACATGACTCGTTTACTTAAATTACTTTGGGCCACTTTATTGTTATAAGGAATACATTTATCAACAATCAGCTCTTATGCAGAGGTAATACCCAAAATAAAACGTGTTTGTAAAATTGTAAAATAATATGTTTGATTGGAATATTGCTTTAGTCCCTGCATCGCTTAAAAAATTCAACAAATATTAAACTTTATGTATATCACGTGGTTAAATATTTTGCATATTTGTATTCAAAATGAGTCTATTAAAAAAATTCTTTTCCAATAATAGTGAAGAACTTTCAGAATTATTTTGTAAACCAGAGTGTTCCCTTTCACTTGTTATTCATCTATGCAACCACAACGAAAATAAAACTTTTGATCTGATAGAAATCGTGAAAAGTTGGTAATTTTTAGGGTGTCTAGTATCCACCAATGCATATATTTATATGAAGATAGCTTGACATGACATGTGGTAGGTGGCCTGCGTTGAAACCCATTTTATGTACGTTATATAATAATCTGGGCTTCCATAAATTCTTTCATTCATTCAAATCCTGTCCCATTTTTATTTCTTTAAATGAACTATATCATTTTCTATATTCTTGCCACCTGCTGCTTTTATTTTTGCCTGTTTACCATGCCCATGCAGTAAATGCCCAGATGTCATCATTCCGTCAACTTATGCCACTGCAGTAACTACCTATGAGTGAAGTAGCGTAGTATGAAAAACTTTTATTAATGATGAAATGATGCACAGAAGCTGATTTATTAACCGCGCGGAAGAAATATTTTAAAAATCAACTACAACTTTAACCGTTATACGATTGACGTCAACGGGCCGGTGGCCAATCACACGTGGTTAAGTAAATAATGGTTACATGCCAACACCCGACCATACTTTTTTCCAACACTACACATTCACCCTTTGTATTTTCTCACAATGAAACATTTTCATTCTGACTTAACTAAAATGATTATTACAAAACTTAAAACCAAAAGACAATATGAAAAGCTCTTCACCAGACAACTCTTCTGTGCATATTAAGGTTGGAATTAAATATACTCCATTTTTTATAACCACATTCAGAGAAATTAGTCAAACACTTATAATGGTTATGTACTACGGACGGACTAATTACTTTACTACTGATTCTACTACTTTTGCAATACTATACATATACCAAAATTATACCAAACTCAACATTATCGGATAAAAGATCTAAATCAGACCTTTAAAACAAACAATGCGTTCATAAAATTTAACAAACAAACTAATAAACTTTTTGTAAATGCAATCAACTTTCGCTCAGAAAACCAATTAACCAACATGAAAAATGTCCACCGTCCCAACAATTTTGTCAAATAAAACTTCTCATAAACTCACTTGACTGTTCTCGGAAATATTGAATTGAGTTTAATTACATAATATGTCATTAAATCACTAACATTGTGTAATTATCTATATTACACAATATGCAAGAGCGCATTTACATATGCGTATTGTTTGCTTCATTTTAATTTGCCTAATTTAGCTTATTTTCAAACCGTATGAACTAGGTTACTTAATTTATATTAAATACGTTTAATGAATATTTTTTAATTTATGAGGATGGTGGCATAACTTTCGGTATTTTCATCAACGTACAGGCAACTATTGCTACGCTTAAAGAGATATTTACTATACTGTTCTGGGTTTAAGTTTACACAAGTTGAAGCATGATTGTCGGGAGATCAGACCGTCGGATGGTACTTTGCAACCCTATTATTAACGTATAAATGTTCACTTTATGTTGGTCTGGAATGCAACGTATATATTATACGCTTGTTGGAAAGGTGCGTTAAAACAGTCGTGACTGTTTGGTAGTAGTGCCATAATAATAAAACCGTGCATTCGGTGATTTAATTGATTAATGAGGTTTTGTGACTATTCATCATCATGGCACGCATTATTACTGCAAATTCTGTATATGAACTTCTGACTGGTGTGATATATAACCGAATTTGGCAATACAAAGTTGAAGGGGAATGGTTAGACTTTTCAATTGATTATTGTAAGCACCTCGAAAGGGCGTTCAGATTTAAAGATGATTTTGTAACAGTTAAAATTAGTGGTGAGAATTCGTGGATGGAAGTGCAAATGGATATCTTGTATGTTGTTCCAATGGAAGCAGGTAGCAACGAGCACCAATCATGTTACAAGGTTCGTCGGCTGTAAATCGTCGTCGTCTTCGGGAGACCAACCTTGACACAATCGTGATTGTGTAATGTGTGAAACGTTTTTAATTTATATTGCCGGTTATCCTCGCATTTCCTCTAAAAAATATCTGCATTTTGTTGTGTAGTCCCTCCAGTTTATTCATTCACCATAATTACAGCGCCGACAATCTCTTTGTGTATGGAGCGACGACAAAACATGGTATTGCAGTTGCAAGCAGAATAGTGTAGGAGTAGTGAAAAAGCATGCAGGTTTGAACAAGATCGGGTAGACGAGCGAAGGAGCTCAAATTTTCATTGCATTCAATTGACGAAAAAGTTTCATTCGTGTGCAGTCGGTGTACGTCTATTTACAATTTCTAATAATCAATTATTTTGTACGGAAAAACAAGACTTCAGTGTTTGAGTGATTTTTATTTCGTTTCTATTAATTAGAGATCATTATACAAGAATCATCATTGAAGTTAAGCGGAGATTTATACAATCGTGATTGTATCGTTTTCTGGAAGGGTTCATCAGTTTACGATAATGAGTCAAGAAAGTAGTGAAACAGGGTCCGAGGATAGGGAAGTAGCATCTGGGGAAGAAGTTAACAATAATAATGTTAATATGGGTATGGAGACCGACAAGAGCACTCAAAACCTTCAAGCAAAGATGGGTGACGACGGGATAAATAATGAGCATCCGGACTGGCTTCAGGATATTTTGGATTCGATGTGCTTCGAGTTTATAGGAAAAACTTATCGAATTTCTAGAGAAGGATCCAAGGAAAGAAAGAGAGCATTTTACACACTAAGCTGTAAACTTTGTAAGTTAGCGTCATCCACCAAGACCAAGAAGCGAAAAGACTCTGCTTCCAAAGGCTCAATCACTGGAAACTCGGCTGTTCTTTTCCGAAAACATTTAGAGGTATGATCTATAAAAAATAATTTTTCTAATTGATTTTGTTTCTGAATAAATAATTAATATAATATATAATTACGCTCAACTAACTAAACAATCGTGATTGTTTGATTTCAGCGTTGCCACGCAGACCTGGCTCAAGCGAAGCAGTACCTTGAAAAGAAGGCAAGAATCAGTAAATTTAATGTGGACGACGATGGAGAGGATTTAAGCAGTGTTATGCCATCGGTTTTCAAAGGACTATCCAAGCCTGGCTCATCTACTGTGATCCAAAAGTATGAGAATCGGGCAATGAAACAAAAACTATTTAATAATAAAGTGCTGGACTATATAGTGATGGATGGACTGCCTCTGTGTACAACGGAGAAACCTGGCTTCCAAGAACTTATACGGTGGATTGACCCCAAGTTCAACTTTCCTTCTCGGTCTACAGTGAAGCGTATGTTGGATAGTAAAATTGTGGAGGTTTGTGACAAACATTAATGTACGACATTAATCTTGAATATTGCCATCATCCTCATAATAATTATTACATTAATTTGAATGTTTAAAATATTACAGATAATGAAACATCTGCAGTCCTGCATAAAAGGAATAGATAAGGGGTCTGGTCATCTTATTCTGGACATTTGGTCGTCAAGAGCCAGGCAGGCTGTACTCGGGGTCCAGGTTCGATTCATAAAGAATTGGAAAGTTAAAACACTTGTGGTTGGATTTAAGCAATTCCCTGGCGCCCATGATGCCGAAAGCATTAGGAATATGATACAGAACTTGTTGTCTGAGAATTTTGAGTTGACAATGAATCATGTAAATTGTAACAATTACTTTTGTAAAAAAAAACGAGAGGAGTATTTAAAAAATACCCTAAACATTCACGAATGTTTTTTATTTACAGTTTCTGACTGTGACGGCTGATAATGCCAGCTCCATACTATCAGCATTCAAAACATCTCTAGCCAGTACAACTCAGGATGACATGCCGAATGTTAATAAGGATGCCAGCCAATTCAACAATACAAATCTCATTCAGATTCCGGCTACTTCCAGTAACACAATTGCCTCTTCACAAATTAGATTGCCTGATGAACATTTGGAGCTCGACGAAGCAGATGAGATTGGAGAACTCTTAGACGTTGGGCTGGATGATGAGGTGGTTGAAGAATTTGAAGAGGAAGAAGATGATGAGATTTTACAAAACACTATGGATGCTGTTATAGCAAATTGGTCGTTACAAAGCACTGGGTTACAAAGAAATTCATGCCTTGCCCACCTACTTCAACTTTCAATCAAGGACGCCTTAAAGAATAAAGTAGCAGCGGTTGTCATTACCAAAATAAATAAAATTGTGTCATGGTTTCATAAGACTGTAAAGTACACTACGGAATTGCGGAAAGTCACTGGATTAGTGTTGGTTAAACCATGCGAGACCAGGTGGAACTCCACATATGATTGCATGAAACGTTTGTTGAAGCTCGTGAATGGCAAGGACGACGATTCCAATGTAAGTTTAAACAGTCACGACTGTTTGGTATCCACTGTCACACAATTACGATCTCCAAACTATACATTTATAGTGGTTATTATAAGGCTTGGTCTGACCTGTGCTGGATTTATTTTTTTATTATAGGAATCCATGATTTTCTATGTCAATCAAGTATTACGTGAGGCGAAGGCCAATGAGCCTAAAAACCGGAAGGTTCCGACTGTATTAAATGACGATGAAATTGCGGCAATCAGTTTTTTACAGAACTGCTTAGAACCGTTTGCAGAGTTAACAGATTTATGGCAAGGAGACGGTGTCACGTCTTCAAGTGTAATCGTGGGTCTGGTCGATGCTCTGCGAGGTATAATTACAGTTTTTCTGCTGTACTTGTATACTAGTTTTACACTTTAAATGCCTAAGTTAATAATAATTATTATTTTTTACAGATTTGGACGAAGTCTCCACAGAAGACGAAGACGAATTTCTTGTATTTAAACAGCAGCTTAAGACATCAGTAATACAACGGTTCGATAGGAGAAAGGAACTTGGTCAACACGTTCTCGGTCCTAATGGTAAACCACGTCATGTGATCACAATCGATGTTTTTAATGATGTTTCCTATATTCTTGCAACCGTGTTGGACCCCCGACTTAAACTGGCACCATTTGAACGTAAGTGGAGTATTAAACAATCACGATTGTTTGCATTTATGTATCTTCACGCATCTATCTCATTTATACATTGTATTTTATTAATTTCAGCTGAGTTCACTGAAGGCGTCTCATTTGCCAATGGAGTTCCCAGTAAAGAAAAGGTTACTTCTTTGTTAAAGGCTGCATTTGCTAAGGAGAAAGAAGCAATGGACGAAGTGCAGATAATATCAGAAAATCTTAACTCTCCATCAGCTGGTTTATCAGAAAGTGAACGTCAGACTGGCAGCGGTGAGCAGCAACACAGTTCAACTAGTAAAACCCCATCCTCATCATCGAACTCATCAGCTCCACCAGCAAAGAAGAAGAAAAGGGACGTCTTTAATCGGCTACACAAAATCCAAGCGTCGAAGTCTGGAAAGATGAACAATAATTTTGACGAAATCGAGGAATACCTCAACTCCCCGTGTGACCAGCAGGAAGTAGGTGCTCTCACGTTTTGGAGTCGCAACTTTGAACGATTTCCCGTGTTAACAAGACTTGCGAAGAAGTACCTGTCAATTCCCGCCACATCAGCTTCTATCGAACGGGTATTTTCGGTTGGAGGGGCTATCATCAGCTGCAGGAGGGCAAGCCTCTTGGTCGAAACCACGGAGTCTCTAATTTTGTACAAAGAATACCTACGCCATGGGCTTCCATCGGTGTAAATAGTTCTACACAGACAATCGCGATTGTCTTACGGATTAAGTTAATTTAACATAAATCAAATTAATCGATTATCGTATAATAATTTACCACATATTTTATATTTGTTCAATACAGAAATATGAAATATTGCTCCTTATTTACTTGTATTTGGAATTTCATTAAAATAAAAATTGCTAAAAATATAATATTATGTTATGATTTAATCTGACCGTCCTTTCTACTATTCGTGCGCATGCGCATACTTGATTCAATATTAGATAAATTAAATTAATCACTTACAAATCATCCACTTCCACTTGCTAGCAAACCTCTCGTTTGCGAGCATATCTACACATTGCCAAGTTGCCAGCCACTTAAGAAGTTGCCAGGTTGCCAGACATTTTAGAAGTTGCCAGTTGCCAGGTTGCCAGACATTTTATAAGTTGCCACTTGCCAGGTTGCCAGACTTTTTAGAAGTTGCCAGTTGCCAGGTTGCCAGGTTGCCAGACTTTTTAGAAGTTGCCAGTTGCCAGGTTGCCAGTTGCCGGAGTTGCCGAACACCTCTGGAGTGGAGATAAGATGGTATAAATGCAAATGACTATGCTTTTCATTTTAAAAAAATCATGCTGAATAGTAGGCAAACATATTTTGCACATGAGCTTATGCCTTTAGTTTTAAAAGAGCTATTTACGAAGGAGCCTTACGACATGAGTATTATGTGTAAACAGGTCAACCTTTCAAACAACTCATAATTTTCTATTGAAATCTTAATCAGGTAGAGTTTTAGAATGATTTTTTTAAAAAGAAATCTGTTGAGATAGGATTTAAAAAGAGAGAAAGTCTCTTTTTCTCACGGGATCCGAGAATGACATTTATTGCCTATTTTTGGGATTTTTATTTTTCGGGAATAGAAAGCATTTTTACGACACGATCATCTTTATATTTCGCACATCTTAATCATTTTTACTTTTCAGGTGGGCTCCCCTCTTTTAGCTCTAGGGATGGGAGCTAAGTCGTAAAAAATGATGCAATATCATAGGTATATTCGGCATCTGAATTTAAAAAAAGGAAGCCAAAAGGTTCTCAGTCTCAATGTTTATGTTCTTTTAGGGTTTTATTGAGTTACAGAAGTATTGTGATGAGATGATTTGCGTATGCATTTGAATACCTTTTTGTAGAGTTACGTACGGCTGTTTTTATTACGATGCTGATTTAAACTTTATTGCATATAATAGCACATCAACTGCAGGCACAATAAAATATATAAATATTATTGTAAGGAGAAGTTTTCTGAAAACCAAAATGTTTTTCCCTCTTCAATTACGAATTACGATAGATTTCTTTTTTTGCTTTCTTTTTGTAAAATATTGAGCCTTAAAAATGTACAAGAATAACAGATTGTTCTTAAGGGCAAGAAGTACATATTATGTATTCTGTTTCTGGGTCTGAGTTCTTATTTTCCGCAACCGTAGAAACACTTTGGATATTTTCGAAGTGCAAACTGCAAGTTTGTTCTCCGCATGATTTTGTGGCTTTGGTGATGATCATGAAATAAATTAATATTATTTATATGGTTAAGAAAGGATCTCTGTCCATAAAAAATTTATTAGATATGACTAGGGTTAGTTTAATTTTGTAGATTTTACCCAGAGGCGTATACACGTACAACGTAGTATATAGTTGATTGGACAACTGGTGCATCTCTCGTTTTCGTATATCTGCATAGTAATAAATTGTATCAATTATAAATGGTGTGTTCAGTCATGTGTGAATACCATGAAAACTGTTGTTTTATAATAGCTTTTACCCTCACTTCTATGATGCGCATGGTTTTATACCAACTTCTGTTCCAATCTTTCATCTGGACTTGTAACTTGAGATGTAAGGTGTAGTTCTTATTAGCACAAATGCACTTTTATGGCGTAAGCCAAATCTTGTGTTCTATCATAGCTTTTGAATGACAAGAAACTAATTCTGTTGATTTTATGTGTCATATGAATAAGATGTAAGTAATCGAATGGACTAACAGATGTTTTTTGTGATAATTATCCTCTGCAGGGCTACTGACTCTCTTCCCAAGGTTTTTATGTGTATCACTATTTTGTATAATCATCAGTCAATGTGATGATTGACATATAATTTGATATTACGTGCCTTTTTTGCCAATTTTTTATGAACAGTAATAATGTTCGTATTTTTTGCTACCATTAAAAAGTGATTGCATGGCGATGAGATACATGATTAGATAGAGATAATACACCACTACTGACATAGTTTGTTGGTGCGAACGTAATAAATCTGTGTTTTTCGTGAGTGATCTACTGATCTATAAATAGTTGTAAAAAATTGGGGTAATGGGGTTAATGTTTTTTGTACACCTGCGTATATGATCTCTTGAGGATTCTCTTAGATCAGGCCGATATGTTTTTATAGGATTAGGGTAAATGTTTATCGTGTATTTGTTAGTGCAGTGCTTATAAGTTATAATTTCCGTGTTTCGTGTGCTTTTTAAAGGTGATAGGTTCTCCGTTTTGTTACATGGGTGATGTAATAAGGAAGTCGGATTTTGTTTCAGAGCTTACAATTGTTGCTGGGATCTAGAAATGTAAGCGTTTTGGATAGCGTCCTGGCCTGTGTATAAAATGGGATTATTATACTTGTTTTTTAGAAGGGGATATTTTTTAAAGCACTTTGTATCCAAATAACGTGTATTATTACAGAGATGATGAGCATGATGTGTGAGTATTATCAAGAGTGAAACTGGTTTTGTATGTTTTTTATGCTAATGCTATTTTTTACGTTTGTTTTGTTGGAGAAGCATCGTCGTCCCGGAGGCTCCCGCTCAAAATGTTTTACGAGAGAGAAGTGAGCTCTAGCCAGAATGACGCCAGTTTGAGTTGGCTGATGATTTTTTAAAGTTTGATGATGAGTCCTGTCGTGATGAACAATGAATTACTCTGAAATGATGCAATCATAGAGCTTGTTACTTGCTCAGCACTTAAAATTAGTCATTTTTAAAGTTTTTATTGAGAGGTGATGCGAATTATTTTGATATGTGCTTATTTGTGGCTGTAGATGAGTTGTAAAAACGTAATGCGCTAGCACTAGATTTATTAAACAAATAAAAATCGATTGAATAAAGATTGCAAAATTTAGATTCACTTTCCCATGCACCAACACTGCGTTGCACAATTTTTCTTATTTTTTGGTAAACATTATCAGGTTACTAAATGCATCAGATTGTCCGGTCATTCATCACAACAGCAGCAGCATCAAAACCATTGGGGTTTCCCACCTACAGCCATATTTAAGACATCGTTTCTGATGGGGTACGGACAATGACTTGTTTTGATTGCAGGTTGTCTTCGTATATCGGCATTCACATGTGTTTGGGAATTCACTTTATGTGGGAATTTGGCAAGTGTCCCACGGCTGATAATAGGAAGGATTTTTAACTCATGTAGTTTTTGCATTATTGAAAGTCGTCATCTCTTTGTTTTTGAATCCATTCGTAAATAATTTTTCTTTGAGTACTTAAAAGTCTATCGTCAAATTTCGCAATTGCATTTTTGATTTTTTCGTTTATTTACACGGGAAACTTAATATCGTGAGTACACACGAGCTCTTTTCAACAGCTATCTACAACAATTGACTTGCTTAAATACTTATTTAAATATATCCCTTAAGTTCCATGAATCGAATAACATTTATTGCCAAATATTTCCAGATTCTCATGCACAAATAGATTAAGTTTTTTATCAAGTTCTCCATTATGTTACTTAATACAGCAAATTATGTAATCATTCATCATGGTCATCATCGCTTTTGATGTGGAATTTATCCCTGATTGTGAATTTTCAGACTTATTTTATGGGAATGGGACTTTGTTTTGAACACATGTTGTCATCGGGTATTACTTTTTATGTACAAGTATATGGGGCAAATTGTTTCATCAGTAAAATTTGGCAAGTGTCCCACGGCTGGCAATATTTATTGAAATGCTGAAAAGAGGCTTCTTTTTCGGTGAGTGCTTCTTGAACACTTGAAAGTTTATATTTAAATGTTGAAATTCGTCTTTTGATCTTTTACTGCACTGTCTGTTCGGACGGATGGGAAAATTAATCACATGCGTATACATGAGCTGTTGTTTGTAGGTTTTGGGGTATCATAATATTTGCTTTCCCTTTCAAAACAGTTTTTTGAAGCTCTTCCGAATAAATTGTTAACACTTGCGAGCAACTTTAGTGTGTGATGACAGAAAGGCTTTCAACATGAAGAATGAATAATCTTGAACACTTGTGTGCTTTTCAATCTTTACTTTCAACCTAACAACACTTCAGAATAGCACATTGAAAAAAATTGTATGCAGGCACATGGGTGCAAAAGTTCAATAAAGTTAACGGGCAGGTACAAAGACTGGTATTGTCGCTTACTCCGAAAAATCGTGAACGCAGAGGGGAAATAAATGGGTCTGTTCATGATGGTGATGGTGACGCATTCAGTTTTTTATTTCTCCAACACATATATGCACTCACCCTTAATAATTAAATGAAGTGAAGGAGGTTATAAATGTTTTTAAATGCAGGTGTGCTTATTATTTACGGATTTTGGGGTGACGTGAGACTGTACAAGTACTCCGTTTTCTGTAACAGGTGCTGTAGAAGAGAATAAAATATATAATTTGATGGATAGGAGATTCCAGCTGAAGTGAATGGGTAAAATTATAAGCATTCATTTTGTCCATTTGTAAATAAATGTGTGTAGTCAATGCAAGGGTGTGCGCATTGGGTTTTTATGTGTTAATGCTAATAAACCCAGAGTTTTAAAAACAATTTGGATTGTGTTGTGATGTTTATCTATTTATTTTATGTATTTACAAGTGAATGGGTGGAGGTGGCATATGCTACCTGATCTACTTCCTTTTAAATTGAGAACCGTTTCGATAACATATTGTATTGTAATTAATCACATTGATATGATTTATATATATTCAGATTTTCAGATATGCTTTTCTAGCTCGTGCTAATCGTGTCTCTAATCGGGTCTGATGTTGTATTGGCGGGCATATGGCGCGTGTGGTATGAGACCGAGGTTTAGTTTGCAACGCTAATTAGCCTTCTTGTCTGCTTGTTTTCCGGATATACATCATTTATATAAAAGGGTTTGGTGTTGAGCTTGTGTCATGTGTTTTTTATACCGGCCGGTGAGAATGAATGAATGAATGTATGATAGTTGCCTTAAATGAGAGTAGGTCGTTTGGTGCAAAGGGATGTTCTGAAATGACTTTTTGGTGACTACGTAATATGCTTACTTGATAAGCAAAAAGGAAAAGCCATTGTTTTGGAAAAAGTCAAAGTATTATTTTTGCATGTGAAAATTAAGTGATAATAAGTGATAGCTTTATAATGTTTATACCTGAGAAACGCAGCATCGTAAAATATTTTGATACTAGGATGAGTTTGACACGAACAACGAGATTCACCATTTGTAAATACACTCATGATATATGTTTTTATCTGGATTTGTATAAAACTAATATGCTAATTTATTTTTCACGGAGCGGAAAAGTGAATGGGGCCTCAGTAAACGAAATTTTTAAACTGATTTAATGACCCCTTTAGGAACTAGTGGACACATGCGCTGTTTCAGGGAAATTTTTGTGTTTTATGGACTCTGACGATAAAAATGAATGGTGTGTCTTTGTTGCTTTAACAATTAATTAAATCAATGAGGATATCAGTCAAAAGGTTAAGCTCTTGGGACGATTCGTGACGCTTAGTTTAACTTTTGAGACTCTTAATAGGTATGATGTTGAAAACTGGATCTATTAAATTATTTTTTAACTTGACTATCTCAAGAGAAAGTTCTTTTTCAGAGATTTTTCGGTGCGTTGCTGGAAAAAAATATGTTTTTGGAAACCGGTTTTTATTGTTGGCTTTAGAATATTTTGTTTTTTCTAATAATGGTTAATGAGGCGACAGTTTTCTCGATCTTTGTTGTTTTGGAGACTTCAAAAATCATATCTTTTGGCTTCCTAGGGGGCGAGCTGATTTTTAAATGAAGTCATTTATTTTGATATGGGTTGACGAACAGAGGACAGTTGGATTGAAATAAATAGGTTAACTCAGGTGAAAAACTTATGAGCTGCTTAAGATTCTTTATATTGACTATAACTGGTAATTTGACCAGTTTGCTTCCATGGCTTTGGCGGGAGTACAAGTTTTAGCGGAATGGAACTTTATTTTGGGATAATTAATGTATATGATCCAGAAGGGCTTGTATGAATGGACTTTTAGCGTTTCGAATGGTTTTTTATTTGCGTCTTTTGTTAAGATTTTGAAAAGAATTCTCATACGTTTTGAGTGGATCAGGTATTATTATTTTTATTTATGGCAAAAGCATATATTTGTTAGGAATATTTTAATCCAGGTGTCGTTGTCATGATTTTGAATACCAAAAAGTTATGTTTGCATTTTCATGGATTTAAAAGATACGTGTTTAAATTTAAATTGTAAAAAAAAATTTGACTATCGTTTGTATTTAATTCGATACATTATTAGCAGCTTGGATAGAAAACTATTTTAACGGTAATCGTAACCAAACGGTTTTACGACCAACTGGTGACATATTGCGATTACCAAATACAACATTGCTGTACAAGTGCAAATGTGTATATATACTTTTATAAATAGTAGTAGTAAAGTAGCGATCCAGGTAACTAAAAAGAATGTGGACTTAAGTACACTTGTATTTTGAATAAATGAGAGTGAATAGTGCTGATATGTCTTGTGAATAACGTTTTAACGATGAATATGAATATGTAAAAATATAATATGCATGCATGCTAGATGTCGAAACCGACAATACGAGCAGGTAGGTACTGAATTGCGATGGACAAAGGTGTAACAGTTATTTCCACACTGGACTGGACATTCATTTTGTTAAAGAAACCCATTAGTGTATGCCTATATAGTTTTATGTAAAATGTCAATAATTTTTGAAATCTTTTGTTGATGAGCTCCCCTATCATCTTATGATAAAAAATACTAAAGTTTTAAAAACTAAAAAAATATATGAAGGGATCTAGTAAAAATTCAAATTGTTTTAAGATGTATAAGAGATTAATGTCACATCTATTTGCGTGCATGAAAAGAAACTGGTTTCGTAAATAAACAGAACATTTGTATGAGGGATGAAGGGTATGGCACTGTTGAATGGTGTGTTTGGAGAAGAGCGACACTCTTGTCAATGGGATGTAATAAAGTAGTTAATGACAGGAGAGAGAAAAACTCTTTTGTACAGGGCCATGGGAAAATCTTTTTTTACTTTAGAGAAAGCAGGTTTACACTTTTTTAATTTAAGGGTTGCGAAATGCTGCAAGATTTTTTCTTTCTATTTTCCGGCTGCCAAGTGATCAACCGTTTGTATGGTCAGTTGAAAAGATTAAAATTGGAGTGAAATGGGAGACCTCGTGTTTTCTTGTGTTTTTTTGAGTGACTGGAAAACTGGATTAGTTTTTTTTTCTGTTTGCGGTTTCTGGATTAATTGTGTAGCTTGATGAAGTGCTCTTTTTCGATGACTAATTGAATGATGTATGCTTTTTAACAGGCACAAAGACGCTTTATGGAGCAGGGATGGCTGGAAATTTATAAAAATAATCCCAGGAGTTGTTGCCATCCGCCGCCGGAGATTAAAAGACAGGTAATTTAATTAAGTGGCATTGACGTTTAGAAAGTTGATTATTTACTGTGCTGCAGGGGATTGGATATTGTTTAAGGGATCAAAGGGGAAGAGTCAGGACAATTTTGACAGATGTTTTCTGCGTCTTCTTTTTATAATCTTCAGTTCTTAATCCGATTGTTTTTGTAATTTTAGAACTTTGTTTTTAATTATGTTTTGAAAGTAAATGGTTTCGATACCTTAGGGGTAAAGCAATACAGCTTAATTGACAACAATTACATGAAAGCCCTTGGGCAGGAAAACTAGTTAGAGTTGCAGGAAAATATAAATTGACGTTTTCTATGCAAATATCACCGAGATGTTTAGACTTTTCTGTTTAAATTGTGTTGGTTAATTTTTGAGTCAAATATTTAAATAACTTTACTACATGGCTATATG
>JAQIWO010000084.1:0-22951 GCA_034695405.1 Entomobrya muscorum
CAATCAAACTCAAGGAGTCTCTGTGTCTTCATCTCAGGTGCGGGAACTGTGAAGTAATTTTAGACCATTTTAAAAGTCTATCGAGGAAAAAATATATTTTGGGTTTACTTCTCCATGCTGTGATTCTATTTGCTAAAAAATTCAAATTAAATAAATACGGATATTTCGAAGACATACGGAGACATTTAGATGGTTGCAAGTTATCTTCTCTCTCTGTAAGCGCTTTAGAGATAAACCATTAAATTTCAAAAATATAAAAATCGCAAAAAAAACCGCTCTGTAGAATTTAATTTTACATTATCCTGCCAAGTTTTAAGTTCCTAGCACAAAAACTGTGACTGTCAGCCTCGTCCAAAGATGCTCAAATTTTAATACAACGCTTAGGAGTTTATAGGGTAACGGAGGTCATTCGGATTTCATTTTTTATGAATTATGGGTTTCTTCGGGTCCTGAATATACTGATATAAACGACGGCAATTTTGGATACACTTGTGATATGCTAAGGCGGTTCTGGATATTTATCCTCATTCGTATCACAAACAAACAATCATTAATAGATTCATCCGACATTAGCGATCTGGTGTGTGAAGTATCATTAATAAACAATTCAAATTTTATAACGGCATTTTGAAATAACATGCCAAAACAAAACTTACTATTGTTTTTTGGCTTCGTTTTTAGGAAAAATTACCAACCTAGATCAATACATATATATAGACTTAAAAATTAGGGACCCTTCCGAAATGAAGGAACGAAACCCCTTTCGCGACCAATGGCCCCTTTCAATTCAGCCAACAAGCTGCCGACTTTCAAAGTTAAAACTTTCCCGCAGATGATTACATGACATTTTATCTTGATAATTATAAGGCAGATTCAAATTGAAATACACTATCCACAAGTCTATTTCAATCTTTGTCTTTCTCTCCTGATGACAGTGCTGTCGAAAAACCTTCCCAAGAAATAGACTCAACTTTAGAATCAATCATGAAAGTCGTCCCAGATCATAAATATATTGTGATCGTGATTATATACTTTTGTATTAGTAACATAAATCATTCTTAATGCATTTCAATTAATTTCCACATTCAGTAATATGTTTATATTGTAGACGAGCCTACCACGCATATACATGAAAGGTTAATTTATTTTTTATTAATTGATTTACTCATATGTTTTTTCCCTGCTGAGAATTTAGAGCAACATTTTGGATTTTGTATTGCAATCATAATACATTTAATTGTAAAATAAACTTATTTAAAAATATTTAATATCCATGTAAAACTCATACACTTTTTACTTTACTTACGATTTTTTACTCTTGTAACTTATCAAATATTTCCTGCAAAATATTATCAACTCTTAAAGTTTCAAAGTCGTTTATTTAATTTTATGTATACTGAAAGAGTATGAATAATATAAGTCATAATATTGTTGGACGTTGACGACACAGTGCAGGCGAAAAGGAAACTGAAATCCAATAAATGAATTGAGAAGAAGTACGGATAGGAAATTTCTGATTCATATAACAAATAAATAAAAGCATCTCTAAAAAACCCCAAACCTAATTTTATTTAATTGAGGCGGCCGTTAGTCGCGAAAACATTTAACTTTTTCGTAAGTACATGTTCAAAGAATTAAAAAGATTTCCTATAATTTTTACGGCCTTTTCGTGAGTTACATGCAATTTTCCAGAAGTTTTATAATCCTTTTTTTACATGTCCATAGTCAGCTAAGAAGCCATTAAAGTTTGGTATCTGAGATATTGTGAACCTAGATAATTCCTGAATAATTTTTAGACGACAGCTAACCCTTTTAAAATACTGACCAGACGTGTAAGCATGCTATTATAAGAAGTAAGTAGGTAAATAACGTAATTAAATGATCTTTACAAGGTTTATGGTTATAGAATTTTGCATTGACATAATGCATAGTTCGCACCATTATTTTTTGCATGTAAATCTTGGTTTCCCTTTTGGGATTTCTATTCCACAACAAAAATAGTGGCCTTTCCAACACTTTGTTTTTATCTTGTTGTCCAAGCTGCAAGAATTATCTGATATAGATTTGTTATCTAATATGCTGCATGGTTATTAGGATATTTGGAACAGCAATCGAAATAACCAAATTGTAAAATCAATCCATCTAGGTTGATCCAACAAAGATATTGCAATACATTCATCACAAATTACCAAAGTATTTATCAAAAGACTAATAATTGGTGTACCGTACTTTCAATACTTTCCATTAGCTCACCTCAATATGTCGTAACAGATCTAGTGATCTTCTTGCTTATACTTTGACCAGTAGTTGGTATCGCGACCCAATAAACACCGAACAAATTATATTTTTAATTCAGAAAACGTCTTAAATTTAGCTATAGTTGGGTAAAATTGTATTTTGTAGTAAAATGATAATGTATTTAGTTGAATAAAAATAAAATAAATTTATATTCATATAAAACACACATGGTTTCATTGAAAAGGTTTTTTTTGAAAGTTGTTGAACATTTCCTAGAAAGTGTAAACTCACACAACTACAAAACTGTTTATTCAATTTTATTAATAATGGCAATCTCTACTACTTTTAGGTTTTGACAATTGCTAAGAAACCCATAAAAAGAATTCATCATTCATGTTGAAATTTTGTGAGAAACTATAGATGTAAGATTTCTGATGCATAACAAATATGAATTAAAACATCTTAAAAAACCCTGAATTTAATTTTTTAAACTTAGACTACCGTGAATCTAGAAAACATTTAATTTTTTCGTTATGACGACTTCCAAATTTTTTTGGATGTTTCATTTACTTTATGTTTCATGCCACCGACAGAATTGAAAAAACTATCTATTAATTAAATCATAAATATAAGTCCTGTACAATTTTTATACGGCAGACAGACCATGCGTGTGAGCTTGCAAATACTAGATGTAATAAGTAGGTAGAAAGCGAAATTAAATGATTGATCTATTCAAGGTATATGGTTATGGAATTTTGCATAGGCATTTCGGATAGTTCGCAGAATTATGTAGATTTAAGTTTCCACATTTGCATTTCTAATCAACGATCAATTTAATAAGCCCATTCCAAGCTTCACCAAGCTTATCCAATATGAAAGAATAACTCCGAGAGTCTTTGTGTCTTTTATCTAAGGCGTGGACACTGGGAAGATATTTTGGAACATTTTAAAGGTTTATCGAGTGAAGGAAGTACGTCTTGAAATATGAGAAAAAAGGCGGAGAAGATAAACACGGCGCAGTAAAAGGGACCATTTACTATTAGGAATTTATCACTAGGGATTATATTGGAACGCTGGGGCTTCTGGATTTGTCCAGTTGTTGGAATATCACCGTATTGGGCGTTCTGTGGGAAGCAAAGACCACCTGAGAAGCCTTTGTTTACCTGACGTACTTTCCGACTATGGACATTTCAGGAACTCATAATTAAGCAAGTCAGTAGACATTTTTTGTTAATTTTGATAATGTACGGCTTAACCTCCTGACGAGTGTCAATTGTTTTGTTTTGTAATCTTTGGACCTGGTGAAGGATTGAAGGACCTTTGACGCTTCCTTTGGCAGTTCTCTCGACCTCCAGTCCCGGAAGCATATGCCACTTGGATTCTGCTACAGTGCCTCAATGGCACCTCTCCAAATAGCCGGTAGCGTCACTGTCCCACAAATACTTGTTTCTTTGAAGCAGCACTAGTAGCTCCAAAAGAACTGCATTTCGTCCAAAATTTTACTTTGCGTGGTAAATCAAATTTTGGCTGAACTGCGAACAAATCAAAATGTATTTGGTGGGAGGGTGGTGGACACGATGTTAAGAACAGGGATGGAGGCAATGGAAGTTGAAATTCGCAGACTTTGACATTTTTTATGCTGGTTATGAACAGACAGTAATTATTTCCTTCAAAATAGCTCTAAGACGTCACCTGTGAATTTTTGGCCCAGGTCGCGACCAAAATTCCGGAGAATTCCTTTTGTTAGAAAATTCTCTATTTATGTGCATTGTTTTTTTGCTAAAGTATTTTGTAGCTTTGGGTCTTTGGATTTGGGCACATTTATTTTGACACACACTACAATTTATTGACAATATTTCGTTTTCAATTTTGATTGTAAGATTTGTTTTGCGTATTAGTAACAATCTCAATCAGGAGACGGTGGGAATCTGATATTGGATAACGAAGAAATTAAGTTAATAATATTTCAAAACGCCGTTGTTATATTGTTATGTTAAATATTAATTTTTGGCTTTGTTCTTCAACAATCAACCTTGATCATAAAATATCGCCATAAAAATGGAGGACCTACTCCTTTCAAATCCTGGCGAATCTGACGGTATGGCATTTTATCTCGATAATAATAAGAATAATTCAAATTCCCACTCTCCACAAGTCTGTTTCAACCTGCCTCTTCTCTCCGCAGGACAGTCCTACTGCGTTGTCGAGAAACCTTCAAAAGAAATGGACACATCAATAGAGTCAATCATGGAGTCCGTCCCGGATCAATTAATAGCCGGCGAGTCAATGTAGTTTGGTTTGGAAAACTTTGGGGATTAACTGTACATAGCAAAAAATGACCAGGACACGCCCATAGATACTGCAATGGTCAGTGTCCGGTAAAAGAGGATCCTCCTTGTCAGTGCTCCAAAAAAAGAGGATGTTTGAACGATGATGACATCAAAGAACGAAATATTCACCTGCAGATCTCAATCCAGCAGGCGCGAGTACAAATCAAGAAATAGCGGAAATGTGAGATGAATGATCCAAATGATCCCACCTTTCAAGAATGCGAAAGCAGAAAAGTTAAATCTTGATGAAAAGAAGAGGCAGCTGGAGGAGTTGAAACGAAATGTGGGGTAGCTGAAGGAGAAAAATTTAAACTTACCGGAGCAAATAAATAAGCCAAATTAATACTGAGGCACAGCAGAGCAAATTCACGGAGAAAACTAACACCGTATCATCAACCATAGGAATCGAACGGCATAGTAATAATTAAATCTTCCATGCTCCCACAATACTTTTGGCTAATAAAATTGTTTAACAGCGTTTTAAGATATTAAAATATAAACCTTTTTTTGCCTTGGTTTTCTAGCAAACTGATCAACCTATGTCATAAATATCGCTTAAAAATATGGGCTACAATCTCTTCTTAAATTCTTCCTCATCCTTTGGCCACTTTCAATTCAGCAAACAAGCTGCTGACTTTCGAAGAGAGAACTTCCCCGCAGATGATAACCTGGCAGTCTATCTGGATAGGAAGGCGGATTCAAGTTTTAGTAAACTCTCCACAAGTCTATTTCAATCTACTCCCTTTACTCCGGAGCTCAGCATTGTGGAGAAACCTTCCAAAGAAATGGACACTATACTGGAGGCCTACTAGACGCAGTGGAAGTTGACCCGGACACGCCAATTGATTCTCCAGTAGTCCGTGCTCAAGCAAAAGAGGATCCAAATTTGGATGATGTGAACAGACACAAAAATTAATTTTCAATGTCTCATTGTTTCCCCCTCACAATAGCTTTTACAAGTGACCTGTTAATTTTTGGCTCAGGTGGCAACCAGAAATACGTCTTACGCGCTAAACATCTCAGAAATGGCACAAGGCTGGAGTTCCAAGTTTACATTTAGGTTTTTTATTCATAAATATTTCACAGATTTCTTGGTGTAATCATTGCTGACAAATGAATACAAATTGTTAAATTTTATTAGTTCAAAAGAAATTGAGCCAGCTCCATGAATTGTTGAAAGTTCATGATGTCCAACAGATTCATTCCGGGGAAGAGGCTCCGGCACCGCACTGTGATTCCTGGTCGATAATGACACACAATCAAATTAAAAACGCATTTTATTAGGAAATGCCTATCATAAACCATCCATAGAGTTTGAGTAATTAAAAGACTTAAGAGTTATTATGTACATGCTGTATATTACCTTATTATCATCTGGGTTCGTCGGGTGACCTCTCAGAACAAGTGGAAGGCCCAACATTGTTCTTCTCTTTCTCTCCATCAACAAAGTTGGCAGGTTCAGGTTTTCCAGGTCTTTGTGGATGCGAGAGGCTCGACCTCAAGGTGTTTCTTTTATCTTGGTATTGGTCTCTGTGAAAATTTGAGACTCTCATGAAGTTTCTGCAACTAACCAGCATTTTGTTAAAAGAAAAAAGCAAAGTGATTTGGGGTAAACTGAAATGCATTTAAGAAAAATTTATCTTGTGTCATGAGCATGTACAATCGGGCAAATGGATCCCATCTTTTAATAAGTAAATTTGTCGTTGGGAAGTTTATTCATCGGCATTGTTGGTTTATTTGCTACAGAAACTTTTTTTTTGTTTTTTGGCATACACAAGGTATAATATTTCCACGTAAATTTTATTAATACTCCGTGTGTAGCGGGTCAGTTTCTTTCTCTTGAACATTTGAAAAAGCAATCTGGTCCATCATTGCAATCTCATATGGAAGACAATTTTTAAAAAAGGCGTTTTGAGGTATCCAAAATTATTTAATTTCTTCGATAGTTTTCAGAAAAAATTAACTACCTAGATCATTAAATATCGCATTCAAAATGGAGGACCGATTCTTCCCAAATCCTCGCACATCCAATGTTTTTTTTTCAATTCAGCGAACAAGCTGCTGACTTTTGAAATAAACACCTTCCAGCAGCTGATATGGCAATCTATCTCGATAGTAGTAAGGAGGATTTAAATTGGAAAAAACTCTCTACAAGTCTTGTTTAATCTGCCACCTCCCCGATAGCTGCGTTGTCAATAAACCTTCCCAAAAATGGACATAACAATAGAATCAATCATTGAATCCGTCCCAGATCAATTAATAGCTCGTGAATCCAACTTTTTGGGCTTGCAAAACTTTGGATATCTACTAGACATCGTAGAAAAATACCCGGACACGTCCATTGAAGGTCTCATGCGCAGTCTTGCAGCAAAAGAGGATCCTCGTTTGGATGATGGAATCCACGAAAGAAAATATTTTCCTGCAGTACTCAGCAAGATAGCAGGTGTGTGCACAAATAAAAAAAGCGGAAATATGATATGGATGATTCCAATGACCCCACCGTCAAGAATGCGAAGGCAGCAAAGGCGATGGTGACTGTGCTGTGCATTTATAACTTTTTTATTTACTTAAATAATTTTAAATGTTTTCAGTAGATTTTCAGACATAAATACTTGCTTTTCAAGGGAACTTTCTATGCATGTACCTGTGCGGTTAATTTATTTTAAAATAATTACTAATCCCTTGTTTCCTGCAATGAAATGAGGGCAAAATTATATTTTGTATTGCAATTATAATATTTTTAGTTGTATAAAAATAAATTAAATTTATATTCATATAAAACACAAATGGTTTCATTGAAATGGATTTTTTCTCTAAACTTGCTGAACATTTCCTAGAAAGTGTAAACTCCCACAACTACAGAATTGTTGATTCAATTTCTTGAATAATTTCAGTCTCCAATATTTTGAGTTTTTGTCAATTGGAAAGAATGCCATATTTGGAATTCATAATTCATGTTGAAATTTTTGTGAGGAACTACAGATTTGAGATTTCATGTGCATAACATATATACATTAAAATTAATGCATCTTAAAAACAAGCCCCGAAACCCTGAGTTTAATTTTTTAAACTGAGACTACCGTGAATCGAGAAAACATTTAAATTTTTTCGTAATGACTACTTCCAAGAACTAAAACATTTTTTACCGCCTTTTAAAGGGAATCTGCGTAATCCTTGTTAAGGGGAAAATACAATTAGATTTTTCATTCACTCTCTTTCCATACAAATGATTGCATTCATAGCTAATCTCAAGATTCATAGCGGAAAATAAGTCCTGCATAATTCTTACTCGGCGGCTAACCCCTTTAAATACAGGCCATGCGTGTGAGCTTGCAAAATGCTAAATGTAAGTAGATAAATAGCGTAATTAAATGACTGATCTATTCAAGGTATATGGGTTGGAATTTTTCATCGGCATATCTGAAAGTTCGCTAATTATTTTCGATTGTAGATTTAAGTTTCCACTTTAGAATTTATAATCAACGATCAACAAAATATTTTGCCCATTCCAAGCCTCACGAAGTTCAGCAAAGTTGACAATCAAACTACGATAGTCTCTTTGTGTCTTCCATCAGATGTGGGAACTGGAAAGAGATTTGGAACATTTTAAAAGTTTATCAAGGGAAAATTATTATTTGCGTTTTTCTTGACTGTGATTCATTTTACTAAAAAAATTCAGCTTAAAAATAAATACAGAGATGCGATTTGTGAAAAATATTAATAATTTTAATTGTCTTTCTATTATTCAATTTTAGCATCAGCAGGTCCCTCTAATTATCTATTGGGAATCTCCGACTCGGGATTTTATTGGAACGCTTGAGCATCTGAATTTTTCCAGTTGTTGGATTATCACAGACTTGGGCTTATTGGAATTTAATAAAGTAAAGTATTTTTGGGGTGAAGTGAACTGCATTCAAGCAAATATTTAAATAATTAATTATTGGTTTAACTGTTGAGGTGCACGGGAATCGAGTCTAGTGAAACTAAATATAATATTGTCTCTTGCCTCGGCAACATATACAAACAGGCAAAAAGGAATCACATTTTTAAGTGTAAGTTTCATTGGTAAATTTAGTTGCATCTGTATTGTTTGGTGTATTTGCTGAGGTCGTTTTGAGTCTTTGCTTTTTGGCACAACATATGCATACATATGGATTATATTACATTGTACATTGCAATTGTATGTTTATATTACGTTTCAGTATGGTTCAGAATCAAACCAGTTCGTTCCTCTAATCTGTCAGATTACGGCCAAATATTTTAAGCCATTAAAAATTTTAACGGCATTTAAACATATGAAAATTTATAATTTTTATTTCGTTTGGTTTTCAGGCAAGTCAACATTTTGCAACATTAAATACCACACTCACCGTGGACTGATATAGCAGGAGTGAAAAAAATTGACGACCAACTCTTCTCAAATCCTGGCGCATCCGATGACCTTTTTTCTATTCAGCTAAAAAGCTAGTGACATTCAAAATAAAAATTTCCCCGCAGATGACATGGCATTCTATCTCCATAGTAAAGAGAAATCTAATTTTATTTGATTAATAATGAAAAATGGAGATGCAACGCTCGAAGGAGGAAATTGAGAATATCAAGAAATTGTTTGAAGAAGAGACACCAAAAAGTCATGCTCGCTGTCGACTGGTGACAATGTTGAATTTTGCAGTTGATGTAGTAGTGGGGTCATCATCTTCAGTAGTGACCTGCGTTGACAATCTAAAAAATCATGGTGACCTTGCATAAGTGTATAACTTTTTGTATAAAGATTAATAATTGTAAATGTATTTAAGTATATCCCTTAATAGTTTTACTTTTTCGCAGAGGTTTCTACGAGTGTACTTTTAGAATTAATTTACTCACATCCATTTTTCCCTGCTGAGAATTTAGAGCAAAATTTTGGGGTTTGTACAGCATTCATGTATTTAATTCATCAAATATATTCATCAAATATTCATTTAATGTATCAAATTTGGTAAGAACTACGGATGTAATATTTCTGATGCATACAACAGATAAATAAGAGCAATCCTAAAATATTTTCTGACGTCCTCATTACAGCTTTGTTAAATGTAGACTGATCGAGAAATCATTTAACTTTCTTCGTATTTAAAAATGAAAAGAATAAAAAACATTTCCTTTAACTTTTACGAATTTTTTTCAGGAACAAAAAATGCAATTTCAAGGATTTTTACGAACACTGAAAACGTGCTTTTTGCCGTATGCACCTAGTATCCTGAAATTAAAGAAGGTTTTCTACCTATATTTCCAGTATGGTTTATAAGTCTTGAATAAAATTTAGACGGAAGCTAACCTTTAAAATTCCGACCAGACGTATGAGCATGCAAATATTTTGGAAGTAAGTAGATTAATAACGTTAAAATGGTCTATACAAGATTTATAAGGTTATGGAATTTTGCATGGACAAAGCCAATGGTTCGCATAAAATTTTTGCATGTAAATTTAAGTTCCCGTTTTGCAATTTCTACTTAACAGTCAAAATAATGCCCATTCCAGCTTTTGTTAACCTTGTTGCCCCACGTGCAGGAATTGAATGTAATAGATTTGTTATCAAATTGGATGTGTGCTTATATTGAGTTTAAAATTTATGTTAGCTTTCATGGGTTTATTTAGTTGGGAGTTTTTGTCATTATTACGTTTATGCAGTGCTTATCAACACAGTTTAGTAGGACATTATCAGAACAAATTAATACCAATCATATGGATACTTAATTTGCGAAAATACATATTAACGTGAAAAATCAAGAAAGTCTAACGGGGTCAATAAAATATAGTCCAATCAAATGCTACTAGGTATGTAATTATGTGTTGTTGCTGGCCGACATGTAAATAGCTGGAAATCGAACCTAGTTAAAATCGTACATGGAATTTCTTACAATCCCTGGTGTAGCGAAAAGTTTGCTGTCCTTGGTAATTCCGCCAAATCCCTGATGAGCAAAAAAAAAGTTTTTGCCCCCTGATCCCTGATTTTTTGCCCCTCGAACCCTGAGTTGCCCCCATTAAATGGACTTATCTTACCTCCAAACAGCAAGCATTTATAATTTTATGTGCGCAAATATTACCAGCATGATTTAACTCGAGAATTAAAGACCTTTACCTTGGCTTTACTTTTATTATGTTTTGATGAACTATTCCCTATAATATTTCAAAAGCGATTGAATTTTGATAGATGCTTCCATTTACACGATTGAATTTCCCTTTTACTCTGAACTTCTTTAGACAATAATTAGCAGGAGAAAATTGACAATATCAATAAACTGTTGGAAGAAGAGACACCGAAAAGTCATGCTTGCTCTCGACAGGTGACAATGTTAAATTTTATCTAGAATTTTACAGTTAATACGGTGGTGGGGGTTAAATCTTCAGTAGTGACCTGCGTTAATGCAGATCGCCTTATTGATAGTATTACAAATATAATGTAAAAAATATACTGTGATCGTGAATATACAATTTTTTATCAAAATAAATAATTGTAAATTCTTTTGAATTCATTTTCAGATAGTTTTACTTGTTGGAGGAGCTTTCTACAGAATTAATTTATTATTTATTATTTATTATTAATCAGAATTTAGAGGAAGATTTTGGATTTTGCATTGCAATCATGTATTTAATGGTGAAATGAAATAATCTGAAAACATTTGTATTTCCATGTATAGTCATGTATGTTACGTTTTGTTGTGAAAGTTTTTTTGCTCGAAACTTTTCTCGAACATTTCCTGGAATGGGTAAACTCTCTCAATTTTAAAGTCGTTTTTTACATTTTATTTATACTGGGAGATTGCTACTGTAATTCTGTAGTGGAGATAGTCATCCAAAAGTGGTGCCCTAAAATGAACTGATTGTGAGTAACGAATGATGACATAAATAGTTGAATTATTACGAAAGTGAAATTTCTGATTCACAACGAATCAACAAAAATATCTCTAAAATAAAGCACGAAACCCTAATTTCAGTTTTTTTTAAACTGAAACGGCTGTGGATCTAGAAAACATTTAAGGATTTTTGTAATTTCAATTATAAAGAATTATAAAGATTTCCTATAACTTAAACGACCTTTTATCAGGGACACATATGCGTAATTTTCCGTTATTTTAGCTCTCTGCATTTTAATTTAACTTCGTATATAGTATAAGCGGTCGGAAACCACATATCTACATGTAGGGGAAATAAAATTATACTTCAACACTTTTTATACAGCAGCTAACCTCTTCAAAATACTGATCAGGCGTGTGAGCGTGTAAATATAAAAACTAGGGCAAGTAGTGGTGCCTGAGTGGTTAAGCCATCACACAGGGGGGAATCCGTTTCCGCGTTCTAGTCCAGGCCGGAGCTAGTTCGATAAAGAGCTTTATTACGGTTTTTCCCACTTCTGCGGCTATATCGTTAATTAATATCAAGTTGCTTTTCAAATTGGGTTTTTCCTAGTTTCTCAGGCTTGTCGCAAGCACTGCACGTGGGTCATAGTTAAGTATCAATGTAATAATTGAATTGTAAGGTTAAAGTAAAATAAAGACGATATGGCTGTTGCCGCGAATCTGTCTAGAAGCGAGAGCTTCGAATAACTGTTTTTAATATAAAAAGCAAGCAGGTACATAACGAATATAAGTAAATACAATAAACTTCAAAATATTTTTTTACATCCAACCTTCGCTAAAAGTTTTGTCGTGATCGCTTTTTAACTTAACAATTAAAGTATCTATTTGTAAACTGTTTGTAATTACTGCTGCTTGTAAAAAAACACACGCAATTACATATAAAACGTATTGGGTAGTCATCAATCCATCGGCCACAATCATCAAACCTGAGGAGAGATGAAAAAAAGTATTTTTAATCTCCTCGTGGTTATTGTGGGAACGAGAGGCATCACATCAGCATGTTTTTTTTATATTGGCGTTGGTCTCCGTCAAAATTTAAGATTCTCTTGAAGTTTACACAACTAACCAGCATTTTTTAAAGGAAAAAGCAAAGTATTTTGGAATGAACTGAACAACATTCAAGCAAAATATTTAAATAGTTTGTTATCGATGTAATTGTTAAAGCGCACATAAATCGCGTCCACTGAAACTATCGTCTCTAGTCTCGCCAACGTAAACAATCAGGCAAACAAGAATCCTGTTTTGAAGAATTAGTTGCATAAACAAATTGTCTATTTATCTGTATTGTTTGAATTAGTTGTTTAGGTACTTTGTATTTTTAGGTCTTTCATTTTCGCCGAGTTTGTAAATTTTATTTTTAGTATTTTGTACTGCGTTTCGGTAACCATCATAATCAAACCTTATGGTGCAAGTCGGATCACATCTATGTCGGGGGCGAGTTATTCTAAGCCACTACAATTTTATACCGGCGTTTTAAAAAAATTAAAAATTGTTCGCACTTTTATGGCTGGGTTTTTGGGCAAAATTACCAACCGATGTAAAAACATCGATTTAATAAATGGACGACCAACTCTTCTCAAATCCCATTATATCCGATTGCACTTTGAATTCAACCAACAAGTAACTGACTTTCAAAATAAAAAACTTCCCCATTGATGATGACATGGCATTCTATTTCGATAGTTACAAGGAGTATTCACTCTGTAAACAAAAGTTTCATGAGAAAATTCCCTATTCATCTTCATTGTTTGCTAAGATATTCTTTTATTTTCGGCTCATATGGAAAAGATGTCAGTAAAAATTTTAATCAAAATGTTTTGGCTTGCTTATATCAGTAGAGGTAGAGCAGAAAAAATTGAACAAAGAAGTAGACAATATCAAACATTTGTTGGAAGACGAGACAGGGAAAAGGGAAACTCGCCATGCACTGTTCAAAATGATGGATTTAATCATCAATTTAATCCTCCCCAAAAGCGAGCTACGTTAATGCAGAACGTCCTATCGTCATTAATATTACAAACTCCAATAATTCAATGAAAAAAATCATTGTGATCGTGCATGCATCACTTTTTGTATTAACATAGATAACAAAATAATTGTAATGTTGATTCCTAGGTAGTTTTACGTTTTAGAGGAATTTTTTACGCATGTGCCTCTAGGAATAATTTAGTATTGATTAATTACTTGTTTTAATTATCTATTGATCCTCACTGGGAATTTAGAGCAAACTTTTAAATTTGTATTGCGATAAAGTATTTAATAGTAAATGAATTGATATTAAAACAAATTACCTAGTATCAATGTAAAACTCAAACGCATTTTCTCGAAACTGAACATTTCATGGAAAGCGTAATTTACAATTATTACGAAGTCGTTTGTTTAAATTTATGTCTAATGAAGTCATAATAATAATTCTAAACATAGATGTAAAGGTTTTGGTCGACTTCTTAAACGGTGCCCTAGAAGGAATTGAATTATTATGCATGTTGAAATTGTGAAGTACTAGGGATATGTAATTTCTTATCCATTTCACAAATAAAAGCATTTAAAAATTAATACTCCGAAACCCCAATTCCAATTTTTGTAAAAACTTAGACTGCCGTCGAGTTAGAAAACACTTTTTTTTCGTATTCACGCAAGACTACTCAAAATCAAAACATTTCCTTTTACCTCTAAGAGGTTTTTTAAAAGATTGTGTTCATTGCTTATAGGAGAAATGCAAATTTACGGGATTTTCGCGATTTCTGCACACTAATTTTTTTTTACATAGTTGTTGCTTTGCATGCTACCAAGTTAATTTTGCAAGTCGTACCTTTTAACACGAGTCTTAGTTTAAGTCTGGTACAAATTTTATACAGCAGCTAACCCCTTTAAAATACAGAGCAGGCGTGTGAGAGTGCAAATAGCAGCAAGGAGGCAAATAAAGTAAATAAATGATTGGTTGTATTCAAGTTCTTTGGTAACGGATTTTTTCATAGACATATCAGGTAAGTCACATCATTTTATTTTGTACTCTACAATGCAAGATATGGAAGTATCTTGGGTTTGTGCACGTATTTAAAGGCATCTATGATTTTTTTTAACGGAAGCTAGCTCATGCGACTAGACGTTTGTGTGAGGATGCAAATTGGAATTTAAAATAGATATAGCAGAGAGTTCATATAAATATTTTTGTATATGGATTAAAGTTTCATGTTTTAGGATTTTCAACGCAACGGTTGAAATAATGCTCATTCCAACTTTTTTTTAAACCTTACTACCCCACCTGCAATTCAAAAATCCTACAAAAGTCATAAATCAAATAAAAAATTAAGATGTAACATATTTCCCGACAAGATTGAGTTTGTTCTCTATGATGAATATTCTTTAAATTGAAAATTAGAATAAATTTCACAGTGAAAATCATGTTAAAATAATTAATTTTTTTGAATATTTGCAATAATGGTAATATTTACGAAAATTAAAAAAAATCGGCGTCCGAATTTTATCCTCAGATGTAAAGCACGAAGAATCAAGTAAAGATCCATAGCGGTGGTGGCACAGAAATTGAAGTAGGAAATTGACAATCTTAAGCATTTGTTGGAAGAAGAAACACGGAGAAGTGATGCTCGTTGTCAGACGACAATGTTGGATTTATTTAATCCAGAATTATGGAGTTCCGGTGACATCGTCATCCTCACTCCGTAGTGACCTGGGTTAATGCAGAACGCCCTATCGTCAGTTCACCTGGTAATAATATTAATACAATGTAAGAAAAATTAGGATTTGGTAGTGCAATCATAAGATATTTAATGATAAAATGAATCGATACAAAATGTTTTTTAACATTCTTGTAAATGTCATACACCTCACGTTTTCTTGTGAACGGAGTTTTTGAAGATTACCTGGAAAAAGTAAATTCTAAATTATCAGGAAAATACTACTGATCAAACAATTGAAGTGGGTTATAATTTCATTTTGAAAAACAGGATAACCTAGTGGCAAAATGAAATATTATCACAAACGAGCTGAGATGTGCGTGTTTACACGATTTAATAAAATAACCATGTAAAAAGTAACAATGGTAAACATACACGTGATTTTATGCAGCTGTCTTTATTTCATGGATACATTATTGTGTACCATTTCACGTGTGCCAGAACACGCGGAGCTAAATTTTGAATTTTGTATTGCAATCATATATTTTTTTTGTAAACTAAATAAATTGTAACAAAAACATTTAATATCCATGTAAAAGTCCTGCAGATTTTCTTGTGAAATGTGTTTTTCTCGAAACTTTCATGGAAAGTTAAAACTCTCACAGTTTCAACGTCGTTAATTCATCTTTCATTATAATGAAACACGATGTCAAATGCAGTTTATAGTTGAGTTAATTTTCATAACCAATGTATAAAAAAGGAACCCAAATACGAATGGGGCAAATTGTGAAGAACTCTACGGTTGTGATCTGATCCATAACATATAAATAAAAGCATCTGTAAAATAAATCCCGATGCCCTTATTTCAGTTTTTGTTAACTGAGACTGGCATAGGTCAAAAAAATATTTGAATTTTTTCGTAATTACGACTACAAAGGATTAAAAAGATTTCCTATAAATTTTACGCCCTTTCTTCAGGGACAGAACGCAATTTTCCGAGGAGAGTTCTCGGCTGCATTTTTTTGTGAACACTTACTATGCTAATGCCAAGAGATTAGAATCTATCGAGAACGCAGGGGATTTAAATCTTAAAAACTTTTTATACGGCAGCTAACTATTAAAAAATAAAGACCAGGCGTGTGAGGATACAAAAAATATAAAAAGTACTATCCCAAGTTGGCTAACTTCTTCTTAGGCCATAGCAATTTTATTGAAATTTTCGCATACTACGCTAAAGATGGCATTAAAAATTGCTATGGCAAAAAGAAGAAATTAGGCTACTGGGGACAGCAATTATTTATTTATTTATTATTTATTATATATTTATTTATTTATTTATTTATTCAGTAGTTCATGAGCGTAATTAAATGATTGCTATTCAAGGTTTGCGGTTATGAAATTCCGCAGAGACAAAGCACATAGATCGCATCATTATTTTCGCATGCAAATTTAAGTTTCTATTTTAGGATTTCTAGTCAACAAATATTCCTACTCTTTTTATCTTATTGCCCCATCTGAAGCTCCTTCCTCCGAGTCGACCTCCTTTACTCCCACTTTCCAAATTTAGCTTTCCTCCACTGTAGGCTGACTTGCACTGTTACTCATTTTTTTGGAAAGAACTGCAAATTAAACAAAACAAAAAATATCACTCTAAATACCTTCATTCACTCCAAATAACTTTCATTTCTTTCAAATATCCTTTATTCATATCCCAACTCCGCCACCACCACCCTCCACTCGCGACTTCCTCTATGTTCCTTTCCCAGCTTTCTTCTCGCTTGGATCCCTACCTCCGCTACTGACAACCGTGCGTGCTTCAGATCCACTCGGCGTCTCATCTTCATCTTGTCCACTTTCTTCACATTCAGATTGGTCCTCCTCGTCGTTTTGCCTCCCTCTGGGAAATAGAGTTTGGGGTAGTCCCTGTAAATCCAAAACTTTCTACCAACCGCTGCAAATTTATTTGCCTACTTGGTCCAGGCTCTGCTGCCCATCTCCTGTCCACATTCTTGCAATAAACGAGACAGTGACTCCACCATGAAGCCGTCCTGCTTTAACAGTGATCCTCCAACAAAGACACTTCCTTCTCCTTCACCATTTGACCAGAGATGTTGGTCGTCTCCCTCCACCAAAACAGGGACACGTCAACAGAATGAAGGTTATCCACCATCTTCGCCGGGGAAGGAGGAGGATGTTTAAATCCCGAGGACAATAAGCCTAATTAACGTCATGAGGGAAGGGTGATGATGAAGGGGACACGGTTATGGTGGAGGAAACCCACAATCTGAAACTGGGATTTATATCCAAAAACAACAGCAGCAGCAGCAACAGCATCAACGTCGCAGCAGGAGTATCAGCACGAAACCTGCTATTGAGGAGGTGGGTGGCGAGCGAGGAGCAGCGGTCCCTGAAAATCATACGGGTAACCAGAATAGGAGGAGAGGTCAGGGTTGGCGTTGGCGTTGACGACAACATAATGAACGGGATCATCATCATCATCATCGTCGTGGTGACCACAACAGACACAGAAATAATCGACATTCTCATCAAGACAGGGAAAATGATCCTCCATTGAATCCGAACTCGCCTTCCCTCCAAGCCAAAGGGAACCTCTACATTGACAACCAGAGAGATGGAGAAAACGAGAGCTCTGATGGGGAAGATGAGGATCTTGCTCCCGTGAGAAGAGATAGACCAGCACACATCCACAAAACAGTAAACCTTCCAAGCAACGGGTGCTCAGATGGTGGTGGAGGTCATTTTTCTCCAAAAACCTCCAAATCCTCCTCCTTCGTCCCATGAGCCTCGTCTCTGCCTACCTTATTCACAATTTTTTTTAAAATCTTCTCCAATTCTTGTACACAATCAAAAATTAACTACTGACTGCTCACCAGCACCACCACGTCATTCTCCACCATCTTTCCTCTCCACATTTTCAAAATGAATCTGTGGAAAGGAAACAACGCCAAGAAAATTGAAAATCCTTCCATCCCCAAAACCTCTCATCTCAATAATTATTTTTATTTTTTATGCACAAAACACAGCTTCCCTAAAATTACACGACTGCAAAAATATGAGTTTAAAAAATCTTAATATATAGATGCCTAAAGTAATACATTTAAACCCTATTGGGTAATCATCATTCCATCGGCCACATTCACCAAACCTGAGGAAAGCAGAAAATAGTATTTTTATCTCGTCGTGGTCATTGTGGATGCGAGAGGCTCGACATCAACATGTTTTTTTATATTGGTATTGGTCTCCGTGAAAATTTGAGATTCTCCTGATGTTTCCACAACTAAATATCAGTTTTATGGAAAAAGCAAAGTATTTTGGTGCGAATTTAACTGCATTCAAGCAATAAATATGTTTTGGTTTAATTGCTGATGTGCACAGAAATCGTGTCCACTGAACTATCGTCTCCTGTCTCGCCAACGTATACAATCAGATACAAAGGAAGAATGCCGTTTTGAACAGTACATTGCATTAGAGAATTATCTATTTATCTGTATTGTGTGATTTATTTGTTAATGTATTTTTTGCTTTTAGATTTTCGGCCCATATTGAAAGTATTTCAATGTGAAGTTTATTTGCAGTATTTTGTTTTGCGTTTCAATAACAATCATGATCAAGTTTGTGACTTATGTCCACTACTAAAATTTTAAGCCAGTAAACTTTATAACGGCGTTTTAAAAAAACAAAAAATTATTATTAGGTTTTGGCTTGGTTTTCAGGCAAAATTACCAACCTGTATATAAATGTCGATTTAAAAAATAGACGACTAACTCTTGTCATACCCCATCATATAAGATGGTGCCTTTTAATTTAGCCAACTAGGAAAACTGACTTTAAGAGTGCAAATGAGCATTCACCATTACTTTTAATACCTGTGTATTTAAATACCTTTTAAAACCTCTTAGATACATAATTTTTCCTGACACTTTTACAAGTATACTTTCATAGTGTAGATAAAAAGGGATCTAATATTATCCCCAAATATTTAAAACTATAAACCCGTTCTATCTTATTACCATCAATTTCTAAATTAAGTAGAGCTTCATTTCCTTCCTCTTTCGCTTTCTTCATTTCTTTTTTTATAGTATTATCTTTAGCCTTATGGAATTACATACATTTTGTCTTATCAAAATTAATATTCATGTTATTTGTTTTGCACCATTCTATAATATTTTTCATTTCAACCCTTAATTTATCGTTAATTTCTTTCATTGATTTCCCTTCTACATATATTACAATGTCGTCCGCGTAAATTTGAAACGGACAAGAAATAACATTCGAAATACTATTAATATATAAGCTAAATGTAAGCGGTCCGTTGGCTGAGCCCTGGCAAATACCCCTCTTGAGGTTGTAGCACGTCGTTGACCCACTAACTGAAAAAATTCTATTTTTCATGGTTGCATGCGTAGTTCAACGTACCAAGGTTCAAGTCTATACTCCTTCATTAATTTTCTAATTAACGGAGCGTGATCTATGGAATCGAACGCCTTAGAAAAGTCTATAAATACTGCACCTACTTTCATACACGGTTTGTCAATTGACCTAAACATATCTGTCGTCAAACATTTTAATGCCGTATGGCATGATCTGTCTTTTCTGTACGCATGTGGGTTTTGGTATAATTGACTCTCTATTCTAGACTGAATCCTATCTGACAAAAATTTTTCGAAGATTTTGCAGAAGTCTACTAATAGAGATATTGGCCTGTAATTATGAGCTAATTTTCTAGAACCTTTTCCTTTAAAAAGAGGCATAATGTTTGCCTTCTTAAATTGACTTGGGACAGATTTACATAGTATGATCTCATTAAAAAGCCATACTAACATTGCATAAAAAACTGAATTACAGTATTTCATAATTTTTACAGAAACAATGTTCTTTGGGTTATGAGACTTCTTAACCTTCATGTTTTTGACAATTGTCTCGATTTCTGCACTACTTACTGCGATAGGTTCAATGTCAAGTTTGGCACTTTCGGTATAATCAAAGTTGTTCCTATACTCATTAATCTCTACTTTAATGCTATCGAAGTTACACACATCATCTTGAACGACAAAGTTCTCAGCCAAAATATTACAAATCTCAGTTTTTTCGTACACTCTACGCTTACCCACTTCTAAGTACGTTATTGGCTGGGAGTTCTTACTTCTAAACTTAGTTAGTTGGTCGATAGTATCCCACATGGTTTCAGTTTTGCAATTTTCTTCAAACTTGCTGCTAAAATATTCTCTTTTTACTAAACTACTAACTTTGTTGGCATTATTTCTTGCGCGCCTATATTGCTTCCAATCTTCTTCTTTATTTGACTCTAAAGCTATCAAATGTAATTTATTTCTTTGTTTTGCCTGGGATTTTATTTTTGGATTGAACCAGGGGTTGCATTGTCCTTTGACTAGCATACGCTTTTCTGGTGCATGATTATCTATTACTTTCATGACAAAGTTATTTAGCCGCAGGAATTTTTTGTCAATTTCTCGTTTTAAATATTGCTCACTTATACTACTAGCATTATGAATCACGTCAGGAAAAACTGCCAGCTCGGCCTTAACCTTTTTCCAATCAACATCTTTCCATTTCCTAGTTGTGATAATTTTTGGCTCTCTCTTAATTTTTAGCTTTTTCCTAACAACAAAACAAAGTTTGTGGTCAGACCCCGCAAATGGGAAACAACCACTAACGCTGTATAATTCCTTATGACTTACATACACATGATCTATTAAGCCACCTCTGTTATGTGTCGATTCCTTAAGAATTTGCCATAAATCAAATTCTCGACAGACACTAAACAGTTCCAAACACTCGGTGTCAATTTGCTGGCCCTTTTTTGGTAGTCAATTCATATTGAAATCACCTAAAATTACAACCTCCGAATCAGTTTCAGTCACTAAATTACAAAGCTTGCTAAATGACAAAAGAAAATCAGCTACCTTTGACTGTGGAGGCTTGTAAACTACAGCAACAATAATTGGCTTCACCCCCAATTTTCTAAGCTTAATTACATTCACTTCACAAACAGGGAGCTTAAACACTATGTCTAATTCTTCATAATCAACAGAGTTCGAAATATATATTAATGTACCTCCTCCATTGTTATCAACACGATCTTTTCTCAGAGTGGAATACACTTGAATCTCATACAATCCGTCGACATCTCGAACAGAATCTAATTTTGACTCTGTAACAGCAAATACAAGAGGTTTGAGATTATTAATGAACCAGCAGATCTCATCGAATTTATTCCTAATACTATTTAGATTTTGGTGACACATTAGTAACCCTTTTGATGAGACTTTTGCTGGAAGTAACGACTGCAAATTTTCCTCTTTTTCGATGACTTTGCGCTGCTCTTCATTGAATAATGTGAAGTCCACTCCGTTGCATGCCGTGTTGATCCAGTTACCATAATTATGTTGAGGCGACAGTTGTGGCGGATATTTGTGACGCTGGAATGACAAATTAGCAAAATTAGACAAATCAGGTAGATAATTAAATGATTCGTCCATTTTGTCATCGGCCCTCTAGAATCCATCATATTAGCATCATCAACTTGATAATTGTGGTGTGGTCACCAGTAACGTCCATCTCCATTAAACAGTAAAACTATGCCCATTATCGATCGGTCTGTATAAATTGTTGTTCTTTCTTATTTGTTAGAGGGCTACTCTATTTACCTAGCCAGGCCCAATGCTGCAGTATATTTGTGTGCACAATGCACGATGTCCGTCTCAGCTTGGCCCGAATAGGTAGAGCGGCTACTCAGTTCTCCAACTGTTCTGGTTGACTATCTTGATACTCCATCCAAAGGTGGAAATCACTGATTAGTAGTTAGAAAAACTGGAAAAAACTATAATCTGCGACGTCAGAGTGAAGAGCAATTTTTATTTTACTTGTAGCAATTAAACAGAAAATTTTTTGTTCAATATTCCAGTGGAAAAAAACAAAAACGATCAGTAAAAAAATCAGAGCATCTGATCCTCTGCTCTGTGCTCTAATATAAAATATAGTCCAGCTCCCTAGGGTATATGCTGTACAACCACTTCGGCTTCGAAAGTCATATGCTATATATAAGATAACTGGTCTTAAATAATCATGATTACAAAGAAGACGCTTTGCACAAGATGCGAACAAAATATTGATGATTATGACAATTTACATGTCAACGCAAATAACGAAGCAAAACCACTGAAAAAATGTGATTGCACTTGCTAAGAAATTTTGATGTTTTTAAAACTATAAATTGTAGCGTAATATCCCAGATTTGAAATAGATCCCAGGAGTGGTGTGTGACACCATGCATTTTTATCACGCATAATATTCAAAAACTCGGGACGAGTGACAACCATCAATTTGGAATTATCTAAAGGACCATTGGAACTAGGCAAACCAGTAATAATGCATTTTGAATCTGGTTTTTTGTGAGGGCTTATCATTAAATTCGATGCTAATCAAATGAAAGTGATAAATGCCTGTTGTTTGTAATTTGTTTGCAAAAATAATGTTTTGCAATCAATTTTAATTAGATTAAAAAACAAAAGAAATATTTATTACCTAGTATAAAATTGTGATGGTAAAGGAGGCTTTCATTATTGTAACATAACAAACACTTGGCTTTCTCTTTAGGGACTTTCCAAATAGCGAATATCCGAGTATCGCATCTGTGACAAGGCGATCCTGTATATTTGAAGAACATAAGCTAAATGGAGGTTTCATCATAAATGTTTGACACAAATATTTTTTTGCCCAAGATGCGACCAAAAGGTTGTCGATGATCATCTTCATGCGCATGCAAGTAATTTAAATAATATGTGAATTACTGGCATAAATAGTT
>JAQIWO010000085.1:0-22947 GCA_034695405.1 Entomobrya muscorum
ACAACAACCAACATATCATCACAACAGCAGCAATCATCGAACTAAATAGTATTTTAACAGGACAAAGTCTAAACACAAAATCTTTCTAGGACGTCTCCTATGTGTAACCTGCCTTTCACATGTGATCACACCTAATATATTAAATATACCATCAAACCAGATAAGAAACATGTAAGAACTGGGCATTTATAAATTGATTATTCGAATGGCAATAATTTTTGATGTCAACAAATTTTGAAAGCGATTTATTCGTTAGAATAAATTTTAAAATTTTAGTTTATGATTTTAGGATTCAAGAAATGTTACCGTTATCACAAACAAGGAAAAAGCATTTTTACCATTAAACAAGAATTAATATAATTCAGTTTTCAACACGATTAACCCCTACCTCCAATTTCCCTACAAATATGATACGCGATTTTTTTGACTGGTTGAGATATCATACTCTAAACATTTAATTACATAAAGTGCTTTTTATAAAGAAGACTGAAGCTTTTCACTTAAGTACTTTAAGGTTTCTATAGAACACAAGCTTTAGGAAGAAATGACTATATTACATAGTTTGTTTACCTGGAAAGATTTTCTGTTCATTTTGTTTAATTTACAATACATGTAATGTTAGTTGTCAAAATATTTTATCATTCTGTATTATATATGACTGAGTGGATATGTAATACATTGTAAATTTTTAAATAGCGAAAGGCAAAGGCAAAGGCGCTCATCAAAAAGGCAAAGGCAATTCTGAAGGGCAAATAAAAAAAGCTTCCCTTTAGTTCCAAGGTGAATATATATTTTGTATAAGCGCGTTTCCCAACTTTCAATATTTTAATGATTTATTTTGTCAGATGAGAAACTTTAAACCTGATGAAACATACGTCCGTTTTTTCACTGGAATACGTAACAGCAAAGCTGAAATAAATAAATAAATTATCTGTATTTTCTCGTCTGGCTATATTGATTTCTCACACGTGAGCGGGTTTTATCCCGAAAGATTAATTTTTAGTGATTGTCGTCAGTTCTTTCAATACCTATGAAATCATAATTGTTTTACTATTCAGAAATAGTTACATACACTGGAGCTGTTGGCTGGAGTTTATTTTAGATTGACTTTTTATTACGAATTTATTTATTCGTCGACCTTTGGACTTTTTTGACATCCACTGTGATAAAATCGAAAAATTTGAATTTCACCCGTCGATTAAAAAGAACTGGTATTAATTAATAGCTGAATAATTTTTAAAACGGTAGATTGTGTTCTTGTCTTCTTGCTCGTTTATACTAAAAAATAAGTGTTATATGTAATGTTTATGGTTTGTACAATTGTAATTGGTAAATTTTTAGTCGAAGGAATGAATTGATATTGAAAGTCGAATGACAGAAAAGTTATTTGATTGTCAAGGTAATACGCTTTCAGTGGGACACGATGTTTTAGAATTTATTACTAAGCCATATCGTTTAAAGCGTTGAGCGTGTAGTCAAAATACGTCAATATTAATTCATAATTCGTTCGAAGTCAAGCATTATCTGAAATTTCTACTGTATATCATTTTTTGACAGCATGCCACAACTTTTTTTTAAATCTGTCCACCTTTGCAACTTTTACTTGAGCAGAACATTTACAATAGGGATATCATATCATCAGAAAGCTGAATATTATAAATTATTTAGATTTAAAATTTCCTCGATATGTTTGCTTCAACGCCCATTAAGGATTCAAACCCTTACCAATCCAAGAGAGAAAAACCGGACCAGCAAACAGTATCGGAGTTTATTCTGACTTCTGACGACTAAATGATCAAGGTTTAACCCTGAAAATATATGCAAACGTTACATTATCGACATTGAGAACTTGAATCTCAAAGAAACGTGATGGCTATTCTAGAGCAAACAGGACTTCTCACAACTTGGATAAGTGCCCTTGGCATTTGCAATAAAATTGGAAAAATGCCTATTGAGTGGAACAAGAAGAACAATCTTTTCAATGTAAAATCCGGATATGCAGAAAAATATTACATGTTACGACTCCTCTTGGCCACTGTGTATACCGTTTTGGCTCTTTCTCAAATTACAATTACATGGAATATATCCCCAGAGCACGCCCGTGTTCACTCTATTCTACTTACAGATGCACTCATTTTTGCTATTGTGGGCGCTCACGTAAACTGCTGGACAAGAGCTGGAGCCGTTGCATTAAGTAACTGCTTGATCACTTTTGACAAAACATTCATGGACAAGGACAATCGAGCGAATAAGAAACTGCAAAACTCAGGAAATCGAGAAAGAGCCGATAAAATGACTAAATTTGGAATTCAACTATTCCCGAGAGCAGCAACATTTGTTCAGGTGGTATATTCACTGGACATAATACGGAATCCATGTTTCCCAATTACTGTTGGCTACTGGCTCAGTGACTCGTGTGATGAATCAAATTTGGGGGAAGTCCGAGATGCCACCTGGAGTATGACTCAAGCATTTACAAATGTTGGACTTGCTTTGGTTTCGAACACCTGCTGGACCGTTCTACACTTTGGCATTGTCTACCAATTTGTGACAACGCTGATACTATACGCTCATTGCTTTCGTGTCTACAATCAGGAATACGGAAAGTTAGTGTGGATAATTTTATACGATAATAGTATTAAAGGTAGCTAAATAAATTATTTTGTATTCATTTTTGAAGGCTCATGGAAGCTACTTCAATTCCTAATGCATTGGAAATGTGCACTACATTTCGGAAACTACAAATCATGTTGAAGATGTATCGGGAATACAACTCGGGAACTTGGCTAGTCGCGGTAGTGACTCATGGAATTGCCGGCCAAATATTCTGCTGGTACTACATAATTACTGCCTTGCAAACTAACACCCTGGAATTGTCAGGACTTACTGCAGTTTGTTGTTACATTGGCTTTCTCGGGACATTTTATATTGTGGTATTCATTGGAGGGTTGGCAGAGGTTTGGAAAATTTCTCGTAGAAATCATGCTCGCATTGCAGGAAACATTCAGTTGAACAAAAACAAATGGTTTAAACGATGGCAAAGATCCTGTCCCGTTTTAAAGGTTTACCTTGGCGGATCAAATTATTTGGAAGAGCTGACTCCGCTGAAATTTCAGGATTTTGTGATCAACCAAACAGTTAGTTTACTGCTGCTGAAATAGAATGATAGAAAACAAACATGTTTATTTGCACATAAGCAAAATCATTTTATTAATTCACTCACAGTTCATACACACGACATTTAGATTAATATATAACAAATACTTTTATGTTAGCGTAAATACTAAAATTAAAAATGCACTAAAGGTACACTAAAGGTAATACTAATATGGCAACACACTTTATATATTAATATAATATTGTATGTATCACGCTGGTATTAATTTAAATTTACATACAGTAATTGTACATGACCATATTTAATAAACAAGCAGAAAACATCTTTGCATGTCAGATGTATCCCTAAGCAGAAATTCTGAACTTCAAGGCTTTTAAAATAAATTATACACATTAACTTAATCAAGCAATTACTTATGGTATCACTTTATATTGTCTGACGAGAGCAAAAAAATGTGATTCAGTTTGCCATCAAATAAAAACTCAGAAAAAATTGCATGTTTAAACTCCTTTCAAAAATTGGCAGGGGTTAGTCGACCAACCATGGTGATGTATTAACTGCAACCAAATTTTTTGCAAGTTTCCAACGATCCAGAGAGCCTCCTTGAAGTATGTAATTTTGTTACGGTTAATGCTTTAGATGAAAAACTGGACAATTTAATGTTAATACAGGAAGATATAGGCTATAGTGTAGTTTTAAGTACAAACTACGGTGAATCCAAATCCAAAAGAAGGAATTCAGAAGGCGTTGGATGTTCGCTTTTTATAGTAATAAGAGCTAGGCCATCACTTCATTGAATTTTTTTGACAGTGAGCAGTAAAATGTTATTTTCTGCTCAACCAACAATACCAACATGCTTTTAAATGGTAATAAGTTAATAAGATAAAAAAATTCAAGCAAGTAGTCTCCAAAATCATGTGAAAGCGACTTATGCAACCGTGAGTACAAATTGATAGTTTATTACACGAATAAATTTCTTCAAAGTATTTGAATTGTGATGTCGACAACTTTCTTGCAAGAAAAACACGTCAAGGTTTCTTTCAAACTTTCAAACACATAAAACACACCTATGTAAACTAGTTAATCATGTCGTTAATCATTCCGAATAAGGCAAAATGCTTACGCATGTATTCTACATCTTATACGGTAACGTTTTATCAGCAAACTTCTTAAAAGTGAGATTTTCTTAGCCAAGTTATAAAATGGTAAATGTATTACTACAATATAAATCAAACGAAAGTAAAAATACCATCTACCTAGATTACAACACATGCTATATGCAACCCAAATAGAAGCAAAACAAATATTATCACTGCATTTCTGTTCATCGTGGGTTTGACCAGAATCACTTCGTCCGCTAACTTGTTTTTACAATCATCAAAGTATCTTCGCTCAGTTATTGGAACAATAGGAACGCAATTATTTCTTAATCTTGAGCCTGTGTAATTTTCATTAAATTCAACAGCCACAAAAGACGGAAGTTCTTTGTAAGGGTTATTGTTTTCGTAGTAGACAATGTCTCGAACAAAACCAACCGACCCATTAATTAAGCCCGCAGACACATTCAAATTGCGCTGAAGCATAACCTTTGCATTTTTACATAAATAAAGAGGATATTTTTCAAGAACTACAGGATAGGAAGGTGACTGTACAACACCCAACTTTAGGACTGGCACATTTAGGTACCTTATTTTACCCTCATTAAAACAGTCCACTTCTTTGTTAGTAAAAAAGAGATGAACAGTGTCTTTCAGCATTATGATATCATCATCATCAACGTTCTTAAGTAGTCGGGACCGTAGAATCTCCAAATCAGCTTCTGTTATAGAAAAGTTTCTAATACATTGCAGTATTTGAAGTAATGTAGTGTCTCCAGCCTGCCTTACATTGTCTTTCAAAACTATTGCTTTACTAATCTGTTTATACAATATTAACCCCTGTCTTGCTAAAGCGTTCTTGACATGATTTTCATCCTTAAAAAGAGACGATAATTTGCAACCGGCGGTAATTGGTTTGGATCCCCAGTAAAAAGTACGTTAAAACCACCAAATTTTAAATTGTTTTCTGCAATTTGTTGTAAGCGTAAGTTGATAAACTGCAAATAACTAGCAGATAAAAAACTTATTTCATCAATAAATATGAACCGAACATTTTGAAATTTCATCTTTGTTCGTTGTGACAATGGAATACTACACCGTTCATGTCTTCCACCGTAATGAAAGGATTACCAATTCCTAGCGCGTGATGACATGTCATGGATTTAAACGGAATTGAATTAGCTGCCACTCCTGTTGGTGCCATGCACAAAAAGTCAATTCTTTTGTCAACTAACTTTTGCATTATGCAGGTAATAAGCATTGTTTTCCCGACCCCAGCGTGTCCAATTGTAAGAACTAATTGCTGAGATAGTTGAGAATTTGTAATTACCCCAGTAAATATGTCAAGTGCACGTTTCTGAGAATCTGTCAGGACAATGCCTTTCGTGACAGGAAGTTTCTTGGTTCTAGAATCATATTTTCGTTTAGAGGACAAAAAATTCCAGTAATATTCTTTTTTATTTTCCATATACTCCTTGCTATCTGCGTACCAGTCATTGTTTTTGTCCTGATTGCGTGACCCAAGTTCGTCCATATATTATGACCTAGAATACAAACCGTCAGTTTTAATGACTTTCAAACGTTTGCATGGAAAAAATGTAAGTGACGTTTTAATTTGGTAGTGCCCCCTTCTGTAAAGTATAAAAGCAAAGAGTACAGAAGAAAATATTATTATTCCTACTTTTTGACTTGACCCATAATGTCGCAAAACACACAGAGACCAAAATATCAGAAACAACGGCTTCTTCCATCTCAAGCTGCAAGAGACGAAGCGATTCTTCTTGCTACGCAAACCGTTCATTCCAAAACAGCGAGTTTTGAGGAAAAGGCAAGAGCCAAACAAACACTTGACAATTTTCATGAAATCGGAGGGAGTTTGGGAAAAGGAATGGACCTATCTACTAAACGTCACGCAAAGGACGGTCAGGCTGGAGGCAGCGCTCCAAAATCATTTGCAACACTGAAATCGGTTCGTCATGTTAGTGACATTTCAAAAATGTTTTACGACGAATTAGATGACCGTCCTGAGCGAGCACCAGAATTCTGGATTGGACATGATGTTGTCACAATGAAGCTCCTGAAATTTAAAAAGGCGTACTGTCGTGACCAGCACGTGGACTGGATGAAAGATAACTTGAGCAGGTTGACTGCATCACACATGAAAATGAGCATTGTGGAGGTGCCCGGATTCTTGACTAAGCTGAAGGCTCTTGACCAAGAGATTGATAATATCTTTCCTGGAAAACGACTTAGCCGTCTGGACCATCCGCATGCTAATATTGACCAAGAAGACCCCAACTACTGGGATCCGGCCTTCACACTTTCCAATGCCTCAAACTCGATTAAACTACGACCATTTTACACAGAGGAAGGCGTTCTGAAATTCAAATTTTTTCAACCACTGAACGTCCCTAATAAGTTTGATTGGAACGGTATTGTCAAAATTTATATTACGTTTTTTTAATGCAAATATTACTTGGTTTGTTGCTTAAACTAACTTTATTCATTTTTATGTAGGTTCAACAATGACAATTAGCTACACACAGTTTCGAGGAATCATTAAGCTTTTTGATTACTACACCAATGAATATGAAATAGCCCAGAAGGAAGAAGCAAAAATGCAAAACTCCCAGACCATGTCTGAGGGCGAGGATGAGGATGACGGCTAAACCCATGAAACCTGTGTGCAAACTGGTGGTGGCAAATCTTTTACTTTCGTTTTTCTGAGATCTTTTACTTGTATGGTTAGAATACTTGTTAGATGGTTGGTAGGGATAACGTGGCGAATAATCCTATAATACCTTTTTAGTTATTGCATGAATGTTTTAAATGAATGAATCTTGAATAAATATATCAGCATTAGAAAATGTATACAAACCGTTGTCAACACTCACTATCAATTTATTATACTAAGATTGTCAGAGTAATTCACTTCCTTGATGTCCAAAGAACTGTTTTTTGCTCAAAAAGGGTTTTGAAAATGTCACTTAACTCAATACACTTGTTTTTCAAATCATTTACTGTCTTTTGCGCTGGTTCATCAGGATTGTTTGCTATTCGCAGCACTGATACAATCTGATTTTCGATAATAAACGACATTCGACAGTCAACTTTAAATCCAAAGTTCAAATTCTTCTTCACCTCGGCGGGTAGAGGTTGAACATGCAATACAACAGATGCCGAATCAATACAGATTTGATTATTGCGTTCAGCATACAATGGTAAAAATGTTGCTAACAATGATGAATATTTCTGGTTTTTTTGCTGTATAAATCTATCTACAAAATCTGACAATAATTTCTGAGTTGTTTCGTTGTAGGTAGACAAGCTAACCACAGATTTGCTGGTGCCAGGTATAGGTTCTGCTCTATGTAATATTACGTCATTCCCATTTACAAGGTCAGTTTTATTAATACCAAGAATTAATTCTTCTGTGTCTAAAATCTCATCAAAATTGACTATACTTATTTGTGGCAAATCAGATGGCGGATTTGTTACAGTGTTTTGTAAAACAAACATATCCGTCAACACAACTGAGCATTTTCGCATCAATGCGCAACTTTGTGAATGCGAATCTATATCTAAATAATACCGACTGCAGGTAAAACACAGCGTTTCTTTATAATGAACTCGCTCATGAATCTCGAGCTCAACTTTACGTTCAAACAGTTTATCGCATTTAATACATGAGTGCAACCCATGAGCACGGAGACAATGAGATCTGAACTCAGAATCCAAAAGTTTTCAGACACTCCATACAAACATGTCCTCCTGGAGAGTGCATGGATGTGAAATGATGAAGCAATTGTTCTTGATCATCATATAAAATTTTGCAAATGCAACAGTACAACTCCATATTGTCAATATACTACGTGCCAAAAAATAGTTTCTATAAGCGTTAAGTGAGTTTTCATGAAAAATTATTCATTGTCTATTTATTGTACTAGAAATAGTAGCTACTATACAATTTTAATTCATTTTCACTGCTTTCCAGATGCTTGTTGATATTCTCCATGTTATATCTGCAAAGACAATACTTATTGTCAAAGAACCCACAACAAGGTATAAAGTTACATTTTCTTACGTTGTTCATAGAATAAAATGAAAGCGGATGGAAACAATTAGGTACAAAGTTGGTTTTAATATTCTTCAACAAAGGGAATTTAATACGTATTGACTTCAAGATAAAAAAGACTGTCGTCATTTCGAGACGCTTTAAACAAAATTAAATCACTAAAGGAAATCATTTAATGAAGAACAAACTTCCAAACTGTACTTGAATGGTACGGAAATTAAATGTAGTCAACTAGCTTCATAAAAAAGGCAGCATATTTTATGGACGTAGCACAGTAAAAAGCAAGAAATTAAAAAGATTTTTGAAGTAGTACGTAGGTACATACGTACATAGGTAGCTTGCATCTCACGATTCCCCAGAAATCAGAAATATGTTTATTTTGTTATATTATGTTTGATTCCAAAATTATCAAAACTTATGAGTGTCGTAAACTAGCATGCTGATAAACTCTGATTAGATAGAAAGTTAAAATACAAATAAATAAGCCACCACACAAGACCCCATTGTGAAAACGTTCACGGTAGAAAGTAAAAGATGATGAGATTCTTGAGCAAGTAGATTAAGGGATTTAAGCCCGAATAGTATGTAGGTACATATGTAACCATATTGTCGTAAATTTATTCCGAGTCTTGCTACCAGGTTTTACAGGTGTTCATACAAACTGTAAACTGAATATCACATCCAATTCCCAAGTTTTGTAAAAGTTTCTTTTATTCAAACACAAACCAGTACACCAGTACAAAATCTTACACGATTGTTCTTAAAAAATATTATAGTGTTTACAACTGTTATTACATTATACTTTTTATAATTCATAAACTAAAACTATATGGTTTTTAAGGTCTGGAACTTAAACTTATTGCTTATTTCTGTATAAATGAACAGTCTCATAATTTTTCAGTTTTTAAACATTTTCACTACCACTTAAAGAGTAAAAGTATATATTATATTGGTTTAGAAAACTTAAAAAATTGGAAAAGTTAACACTTAGAAAAGAAATCCGTCGTTTTGTTATAGGGATTGAATTTTATATTATTAGTTACAGGTTTAGGAAAAATTAGGAACAATTTTGGCGGTGCCAGTATAAATATTGACAGTAAGTTTCTTTGCCAATGGCAGGAGATGAAAGGTAGTGAAGTTAAAGGAGATTCGGAAATTCGGAAATATTATGAAAAGATAGGAGCTTCAGTGAACGACACAAGCTTCGCTCAATTCTGTAAGTGGATGATAAGTTCACACACGAATACGGATTCTCAGGCACTGGGTCCCGAAAGAGAAGTGACAGTGTGTTTTTATTTGAAATATCCTTCTCGTCACTAGCATTGGCACTTGGATGACCATTATGTATTTCTGAAGTTTTAAAAGGTATAAAATATATATATATAAAAATATTGTGAAAATAAAACACCAAAGCTTCAACGTAAAAATAAATATACTTTATATAGTTTTTTGTGATTACCATTATCCAAAACGACCAGATTGTGAAATCGATTCTGGTTGTCAACATTTTCTACTCTAACAACATGTTCCTTTGTCAGTTGCCTTTCTTCCGTCAAGTTTGACCAATTAGTTGACGAAGAAAGCCCTTCGAACAAAACCCAATCAAAATCAAATTACTAAACTCAATTTTCTGTTTTGTACCTATAAGAATTGATAATAAGCGTTAGCAATACCATAATCATTTTGATTATCAGAGTTGGACGGTTCGGGAGTTTTCTCCGCTGTCTTAGATGAAGGAGCATCTAAAATATCCAAACACATATTTGCACTTATTTACTCACTATTTACTAAATATGCTCCAAATTATTATTACCTTTTGCCGGTTCTTTGTTTTTGTCAGTCGTTTTGGATGAAGGAACATCTACAAGCAACATATCATTATTGTTACGCACTTTTTTACCATTCGTACGCATTTTCTAGTTGTTTTTTAATTGAAGTAATTATTAATAATACAGTGTTAGCAGTACCATAATCATTTTGATTATCAGAGTTGTACGGTTCGAGAGTTTTCCCCACTGTCTTATATGAAGGAGCATCTATATTATCAAAATACATATATTTGCGCTTACTTACTCAGTACTCACTAAATATGCTCTAAATTATATTTACCTTTTGCCGATTCGTTGTTGAGCGCAGTCGTTTTGGATGAGGCAACATCTACAAGCAACATATCATTTTTATCCGCTATACGCATTTTTTAATTATTTTCAATGAAGATGATTTGCTTACTTTCGTATACGGAGCTATTGATCCAGATGGGCGGATGTTTTTCTAGCTTTTCATCTAAAAAATCATTAGAGTAATCACATTTCAAAATTACAAGTTTCGATAACTGCTCACACTGGGATAAGAATTTTAACTGGATATAAAATACTATAACGAAACATATTTACCTTTGTCCTCAACCTGTGTTTTTATTACAGTAACAGGAGGTAAAAGATGCGATGCGTAACTTGGCTCGTGATGCTCATTCATCAGAACCTTTGTACCAGCATTATGATTGCCTAAAACCGCTGATGATACTGATTGCTTATTAATGGGTTGTACAACAGGTAATGGATTTTCCGTTTGTGTTGCACCTTCAGGTGTAAAAGGGGTGGGCACATGACCAGTTGACAATGCGGATGGAACTGATGACGTTTCAGACAGTGATGATGAAGATGATGATGCTGATTTATTACCGGTCTGGGTTTGAGGTATTGACTCAGAGGATGGAGATGTACTTGCACCTGTAAAAGTTTTACCTTTTATTGTTTATAATCAACTCCAATTATACCCTCCGCAAGTGTTACAAAAATAATTAAAAATTATTAATGAAACGCACCTGCAATTGAAGTCCATTTAACAAGATTATTACACATGCGTTCAGTACGCACAACAACTCTCACCGCTGATGCATTATATGCATCCTTGGAAACACACAAAAAATTGCTTGAAATTTCAACGTAAGCACATAGTTTACTCTTAATACAATCTTTGCACCTAGATCTGTGATTGCAATCCATGTAAATGGATTGAATTGACAACAAAAGAATTGCCACAGCAAAGAGCTTCATGGTGACTAAATTTAATTAGCTGTCAACAATATTAATCGTATGTGAACTCTCAAAAACAATTAACCACACTCTATTCTAGTGAAAAAACAATAAGGGTTATAAATTGGATATTTAGTTGCAAAGTGGTACGAACATCACTCGAGAATTTATTCACACCAATGTGTTGTCGTCTTCGTCATCATCCTCACCAACGATCAAGATTATCATCTCCACTGCATTCTAATGTTATAAAATCATTCCCTATGATGATATATCAAGATATGAAACCTAGTCATACATACATGGTTACTTGCTCCACATTAAGTCTTCTTATTTAAGACTGGACGCATCCAAGCTACAAATCATTAAGTAAAAATTAGATTACGTGGTTGAGCAGTTGTGCGATACGAACAATGGCTCACTTTTACAGTCACATAAATGCTGTCGTCTTATCTCTAGCATATAGCATTCTATTATCATCATCACCATCACAGAGACGCGAAATGATAATGACGGCCGTCTTGTCAAGAATACATGCATGGTGTCCCTTGTTGTAAATCGAGTCTTACCAATCACTTAAGGAATAGGTATAGAAAATAAGAAAATAAACAGCTACAGTTATTACGTGAAAAGATTGTCATCACAATCTTTGTCAACGTTTGAGACCTTCTCAACCTAGTCACAGTATTTTGTTTTTATAATCATCATCACCATCGCCAACATGCAAGATTATTATGATGACTAACGTCTTTCCAGCTATTCACTAGAACGTTAGTACTGGATACATTTAAACCACATATCGTAAGAAAAGAAACAGCTAAAAGGATGTGATGAATATTGTGTATACTCGTGAGAGGTTTGATGCTGGTACTACCTTACCAACCATTTACTTTTAATATTTTCGTTTACGTATTACATAGTTTAAGACAGAAGTAAACCATTTATTTGCCTAAAACACCACGGGATATATACGCTAAAATATATACCGCGGGAGAACCGAATAAAATCGCATTACCCCTCAAGCTCGAAATCAGGTATTTTTTAACTGACTAGGCTCAGAAATTGATATAAACAATCTACTCAGAGCACACCACGAGTGTTTGTCTGTAATCGTGCTGCAACAAACATTATATGCTAGGAATTCACGATTACTCAACCTCAATGCTCATTATCTAATCATTTTTCGTTCCACAAGAGACTCAAAGCAGATTATGTATTTAGGTGCTCAAATACACCCAGAAAAACCAAAATTGTTATATGAATGTTACAAACTGGCAACAAGTAAGCCACGCGGATATCTGATGATTGATCTATTTCCGACTACACCTGAATTTGCACGCTTTCGTTCTTCTGTTTTTGTTGATAAAAATCTCGTGTTCTACTTGCCAAAATGAAGTATGTACGTTTTTCAGATCCGGTATATTTTTATATTAAAGAGGGTCAGGAGCATAAAGCTTCATGAGAAGGCTTTTGGATGCAAGAAAGCATAGACCGCTCAAGATTTGCTGAGCGAATACAAAAAGCAAGTCAATTAATTCACCCTATACTAGAGAAGCAATGGAAAATATACTGCAACAGTACGAATATCTACTCTCACTTGCTTCAGCCAACCGAAAAGAACAGATAAATTTACTTGATGTGCAACACCAGAAAAGGCATTGGCAATTTTAGAGTGCATCAAGCTAATTACGAAGCAAAATTTAAAAAAGAAGGGAATTGAAAGTATAAAACGAGTTAAACGGTGGAACAAGGCAGTCGTATTGTTGAAGAGCCAGAGACATCTCCTGAAACCTATCCTCCTCTCAGTTTCAGGTGCATTATTACGTGAATCAATGCATTATGTGTATACTAATGAATAATGGAAAGCGTAAGGAAATATTACATTGTTTCAAAGGACGTACTTGAGAAATGCACTGCACCAGCCGAAACTTTGGAAGAAAAAATTAAATCCACTCCACCGAGAGCCCGACCAAAAATTATTGCTTTGCTTGACTTGCTTAGAGAAAAACAACTGCACTGGGATGAATTTGGCATAATACCCGGCTACCATGCAAATATATTTGAATTTGTTAATTTTGCTGTGAAAGGAAAACGTCGACCCAGTGAATGGAGAGAGTTTTTACATTACTTAAGTGACGTTCCAAAATTACTGCTTTCAGCGAAAGTAAAAAAGGAAAATAAAAAAATAAAAAGAATAGGTAAATGAATGAAACTTATATAAAAAGGGCCTGGACCAACTATAGTCAGCCTGGCGGGTTACGTGCACTCCATGGCTTTGTGAAGGCTAGAGGAATAACGGATATTCGTGACACGAAAAGAAAATTGAGCAAAATTCACGCATTCTCTGTACATAAACCAGTTCGTGTAAAGTATCCTACGCGGCGCATGGTACTTAAAGGCCCTCGGGAAAACTTTTGTGTGGACCTGATCGATTATCAACAATTTTCTAGAGCTAATAAAGGCCTTAATTGGGTCCTAGTTGCTCTGGATGGCTTTACAAAAGAATTGTTTGTGGAACCCGTCAGAAATAAAACGGCAAAACTGGTGTCTGAAGCCTTTGAAAAGATATTGAAAAGAGCGAGGAAAACACCAAGATATCTTTTTAGTGACGCTGGTTTAGAATTTACTGGAAAAGGTTTTTAGGAAATGTTACAAAAGCGTAACATTTCCCATTATGTTTCAAAAACAAAGCGTAAAAGTTTTCAGTGTGAACGTGTAATACGTACGATTAAGACGTTGGTCGCAAAGTACTTCACACAAGAGAATAAAGCACTGGCAATAATGAAAGAGACTACTATGAAAATTAATTAAAATTTAGGGGAAATGTATTTATAAAAAAATCTTTGTACTAAATTAATCCCCTTTCTTCAGGCTACAAGAACTATTGTAGATCAGAACCCACAATCCATTTGCATACATCAGTGGCAAGGATCTTGGCGACGACGTTTAAAACGGATATTTCCAATCTTTTTTGGCTGATATTTTTTAGATGCCAAAATATCGGAGTTTGATTTTGATTTTTTTCGAAAGGTTTGGTTGGCCGGTTGCTTAAACTACTAAGTTTCAAAAAATGTCCAAGACCCCTAAATATACTGAGCTTTGGGTACTTAATGGGATGTGTTAAATTCTGTTGAAATCGATGTCGCTGAAACACACAGCATAACGTTAACCTAATGTTCGCAGTGCGCTTTTATTACCCTTGATATTACTAAATTCCCGAAACTTGGTATATATTTGAGCCCTGACTTCTTACACAGTCCTTTGTGATAGTCCTTTGCAAAAAATTTTGTCTTCATAGATGAGAGCAGGCATCAGAGGTAAAAAAGGCCAATTTAATTGATGTGTTCTGGTATCTGAGTGCGCTGCAACCACCATATTAAAACTAATCTGAGTTTACATAACACACTTGTAGCCTAATGTCTAGTGAATATAATAAATGGAAAAACTTTAATATTTCATTTGGTTTGAAGCTTGTAGCAAGTTTAAATTATGAAAAGTTGTCTGCAATTATGAAGCAGGAACTAGAGTCTTCTGGAAACTCATTTTCTCGGTCTTATTTCAAGCGAGCAAATATTATTTCGAACAACTAAGAAATAAGAACATAGTCTTTAAGGGCCGAAAAATACTCTGCGACCAAAAATTTTCGAATTGGGTCCTGTTTTCCCTAAGTTTTACTCGTGTTAGTTGAGTCTCTTTCATTATTGCCAACCCTTTACTAAGAGATAATATGATATAATTGACAAAATAGTGTCCTCAATTAACAACACGGAACATTCATCACAAGGTTTCAAAACAAGTGAAATAAAGCCGAAGGATACTGATGAAATTTTTGCCCGTTTGTACGGAAAAATAGCGCAGTACCAAGTTCCGCTGCCAAAATACAATATTGGGGATAAAGTACGTATCACAAAAGCCCGTCTTACATTTCAAAAAGCTTACCAGCAATCTATGTCGGATGATGTGTTTAATATTGCTTCATATGTGAAAGGAAGTTTTCCGGTTCCCAGCTATAAATTAGAAACGCTGGAAGGGATTCCGATCACTTCCTCTTTTGTAGACTCGTCGCTAAGGTACGCAGATCAAGATCGATGATACATTCACAGTGACAGTCCAGTCGAACCAGGATCTTGGAAACTATCCACTAAACAACAATTACCAGTTTCGTAATTCATTGCCAAGAAATATTGATACAAAAAATTATGAAGTTGGACTTGTGGATATTTACTATCATGACAACTATGTGCGTCCTAATCATGATCGTGTGCCAGTGTCGGAAAATGACTTAAGCGCACCGTTTTACAATACATTAGCTGGGGAGAATGAAGTTATTGTCCAATCAGCACAGACGTCACGTCTCCCGGTCATTAATGATCAGGATCAGTTATATAATTTTATATATTCAATGAATCAAAACCTCAATAGATTCCACATGGACGTGCAGTTTGAGTATGAGTTTATTGGTGATCGTGCAAAACGTGTGACACTAAAATTGACAAAATCGGAAGGTTCTCAAGTACAATTAGGTTCTAGAATTGCAAAACTTTTAAAATTTGAAAAGGAAATTTTTGGAGAGGGGTCACATGAGGCTGAAGCAGATTTGAATTACGACGACTTTGACATTTTTCCAAAGGGCTACGTGGGGGATATTACCGTGTATATTAATTTTCAAGACACTTATTATTTAGATCAGCTTTATGGCAAACCACTTTTGGAAGAAATTGTCAATAACATAATTGTCGCTGTCAGTGAGAATGATCACGATATCAGTCTTGTTGTAAGAGAAGAAACAGATAGTTTAGATTACGAAATTAAACCAAATCGTAAACGTTTGATCCTCTCAAAATTTCTAAATCATTACATGGGGTTGGATGACAATTTTACATTCTCTGGAAAATATTCAGTACGTGTTCCAGCTCGAATAATTGACCCCACCAAAATCGACCAGTTTCTGGTTCAAGAAGGTCAAAATAAGACATCATCAAAAGTTTTGGTACTAACAAATTTGATACAAAATCAGTTTTTCGCTGGCAAAGAATACCCGTTGTTGGCTGTTATAGACAGAAAAGAAAATCCCAACTCTCAGATTTCACATTTTCAAAATCCCATCATATATAAAAGAGTGGCAACAGATAAAATTTCCAATGTTTCCGTCAGTCTGTTTTCGGATGCCGGTGAGCCAATTACGTTTTCGGAGAATCCAACTGTATTGACCCTACATTTTCGTAAAATTTAGAGATGGATATAAAGTGTGACGAAGAAAAAAACTGTTTCTTGGAACAATCCAACAATATTCAAAAGGATCAAATAATGCTCCCTTCAGTAAATCCACAAGTCGGCACAATGAAAAATAGAGTCATCAAGGGGCATCGTGAGACAAAAAAGATAAAACGAGCCTCCAAGAATATAAAAGCCAGGCCAAAGAAGAAAAGTGTCATTAGTAAGTCTAGAAAGAGTGTCAAGAAAGGTCGTCACATAAAGTCTCTCAAAAAGAAAAACGTTACTAAATCACGCAAGACCAAAAGTGGAAAGAAAAAATAAAATGGATCAAGTTATTCAGTCGCAGATTGAAAATCAGCAGCTAAAATCTGCTGCTTCCTACCACTCTTCGCTCAATTTGACGTCATTGCCTTCCACAGACGTGTCCATTTTACAAAGTCACTATGAGGATATATATCCAGTACATTCTCCAAAGGGACAAGATACTCCACTAGAATTTGTAATATCACCGTCCTTGTCGCATGTGCTCGACGTAAGTCAGACATACCTATACATGCGACTAAAAGTGACTGACAAAAATGGAACGGACCTTTCCACATCGTCAACAACCGCCCCTGCAAATTTTCCGTTTGCTTCAATTTTTTCAAATTTAGACATTCAAATTAATAATGTAACAGTCACACAGTCAAGCAACAACTACGCTTACGCTGCCTACTTTCAACGAGTTCTCAACAATGGCAGAGATGCAAAAGAAACAAGATTGCAAGGTGAACTTTTATTGAAAGAAACAACGTCAACTGCAGTAGACAATACAAATGAAGCATACAAGACACTAAAGGGAACGAGAAATGAATTTGAGGTGATAGGAAAAATTGCACATGGCCTTTTTTTTACCAGGATCGCCCATTTCCAGCCAATACAAAGATCACAATCAGATTGAGAAGATCCCCAAATACCTTTAGTCTTCTTGGAACGGAACCGGCAGTAGGCTCCAGCTTTACCGATATTTTAACAATCGAAGAGGCTGTATTAAAATGCAAACGAAATGTGTTGAATCGTCGCATCACCGACATGTACGAGAATTCACTTGTAAAAGGAGATACATTAAAGTACCCATACAAGGATTTCGATTGCATTTCTTACAGTATTCCAACTGGAACTATTAACCACATTTCCGAGACAATACATATGGGAGATGCTCCTGATGCTATTGTGATTGGGTTGGTTGACTCAAAGGGATATACAGGTACTCCATCCCGTTCCCCAATGAGATTTGATCATCACAATCTTTCTTCAGTTAGCGTTTTGCTGGACGGTGAGCCCAGCTCTTCAAAGACATCAAGTTAAATGTGTCAAAGAAGCAGTTTCTAAATGCCTACTATCAGCTCTTTAAACTTCTTCCACAGACCGAAGGAGGAAACTATATTACTCCAAAAGACTTTTCTTCCCTTGGAATGTGTCTATTGGCATTTGATTTAAACAATGCTATGCGTGAAAACCGCTTTGTAATCGGAAAGAAAGGCTCGCTAAAAGTACATTGTACATTTTCTAGCGCTCTTACTGAAAGTGTAAATGTTGTGTGTTACTTGGTACAATCAAAATTATTGGAGATTGATGCTAACCATAATGTTTACTTGAAATAAATAAAAATGTAAAAAAAAATATCATAGATTAGCCGGACTAGCCGGGGCCCTAGATTAGTGGGTCTGCTGAAAAGAGACATTAGGTCTCTCCCACAGCATTGACGAAGGCGGGGAAAAGCCAGAAACCCAGTTAGGTAGAGTATATAATATTTTGTTGATAAAACAGTATATATATCCAGCAATAATGCATATTGTGACATATCAATTTGTATTTTCTTGTCAGTCGATGTCAAATCATTAATTATTACTGTTTATCAAACCGCATTTACCTGCCAAAATGATCTTTACGAAAAACACTATCTCATGACATTCTCGTCTTGTATCGTGTACCGTTTTACATATGAGTTTTTGTTCTATTATAAATTACGTAAATGTAGTGTAGCTACTTGCAAGTATTATATGTAGTCAATGATCTTTTTTATCACGAAAATAGATTTTTCTATGCCTACACCAAACAAAACTTCGAAAAGATCTTGGACCTGAAAAGATACGATTTTCTACATGTGAGCACATCCTGTTTCTACATACTATATGTTCAATATTTTTTGAGTGTAAATGAATAAAATAATACTCTACCCATACCTAACTAGTGCTCTCTCATCCTTAAAGTTTGAGCATAAAGAAACTTATTATATATGCTCAAGTAACAAAACGGACAACTAATGTAAATGTGTCGAAACAAAAGCACCTTTGCATTTGAAGCATGCATATAGGTGCGCATAATACGCTTGTATGCCTACATCCGCACCTCTTCGTTTATTTAGCTTTGTTCATCTGCACACTTCCACTCTAGCTCTGCTGCTCGAATCATTCTTAGAAGATTTAATACACACCACCTACCTTTCATGTACAGTAAGCATTGCATTTTATTAACAAATATAAAGTATATCACAAAGAATATTTCGCATCTTAAATTCAATAATTTCATCATGTTGGACTGTAACATTTGCAAAGGGAAATTTGAAGACGAGGCTTCATTTGAGAATCATAAATGCAATCAACAAAAGTGTATTGTGTGTGAAAAGAGATTTAAATTTCAATCAAAATATTTTGAACACATGTCTGCTTGTCTTGGAGAGAAGCCGTATAAATGTTCCGTCTGTGAGAGAAATTTTTCACGTATTCACAATCTTCGTCGCCACCAATCACAATTAAATCATCATTAAAACCAAATTTTAGCAGACTAAAGTAAGGATAATTTCAACATTTGTTTTTGATTATACAATATTTTTTAAGTACTGGAAATAAACATCTAATTATTCATATTGTTTTTATTAATTATGTTTATCATTGTAATAATACATTTGGACATGTCATTTTTATAGGTTCCGGCCTACAATGTTGATTTTCAAGCAATTTTTCTGTCAAAATAAAAGCTCAAACATTTTTTAAAAAACTCTAACATATAAGGAAAACTTCTTACCATTAACTCTATAATAACCATTTCAATAAGCAGCATCACAAGGATACGGTATTCGTACATAAACACGCGTCTCTTCAGTTCTTCATGTATCATGTGCCAGAATTGACTGACTGTTGTATTTGTTTGGGCATGTACTTATTGGTGAATATATGGTGCCTGACATTCATAAACGTTGTGCATACATGACTATCCACAAGAATTCATCAAACTCTTTCCTGTTTTCTTGCCCGGTCTGGTCTAAATATTTATTACATGATATACTGCACCATATTAAAAAACATTCATTCATGAAAGCACACGCATAGGTACGTTTGCATTTTTATTTGGTTTGGTAGAATGAACTGACTGGAAACTCAAGTTCATATAAAGTGTTGTAATGCCAATGTTTACTTTTCGTGTATAGTCTACATACACTTGCCATAAAGGGCATAAATGCAATAGGTATTCTGCATGATCTAAGCATTTACCATGATTTCCCTCGCTTCTTTCACACTTCCGTGCATTTTCAAACTACAACACTAAAGCATATGAACACTAGACTCGTCTGCCCAAAAACATACCATGCAGTAGCACCAGTCCGATATTATTTTCACTGGCACATAACAACTAGTGACATGAGCATATGCAAGTGTTGCGTTGCAAGTGTTGCGTTGCAAGTGTATGTTTGATTATCACAAGTTTCTGGTATTTTTGAACGAATTATTCTGTCCTTTTTTACTGTTTTCCGTAACATTTCGTCATCGCTTCATTGAAGTTTACTAATTAACAAGTTCCAGGTTATTTATTCCAACGCCAAGAAGACAACTACAATGGCAAAAGGTCAACAGTAAATCATCTTAATAGCCTTAAAGATTAATATAACATTCTTAATGTTAAAATTAAAAATTCTCAGACTAACGAAGATAAACCATTAAATTTTAGAAATTTCTAACCAAATTCTGGAAGCATTTCAATCACACAGCGACGTTCATTTGGCTGCAAAATGTGAGTGTAGGCAAAATGGGAAGTTATGTGAGGATAGGAGTTGCAGGAACCGGGAGATGGGCGTTGAATGCAGCCTGAGATGCGTCCAGGGATGTAAAAACCGACGGTTAAGAAAAGGAATTGTTCCTAAGCTCATGCATATTACAAAAGAGGGGAACATTGGACTTGGAGTAAAAGTTAGGGAAAATGTCTGTAGAGGAGACGTAAGTTGGCACGGTTTACTATTCAACCTTTTATGTTAGTATCTCTTAATAACGCTCTTTATTACTGGATTTCCAGATCATCGCTGAATACAAGGGGGAGCACAAAACCAAGGAACAGTACCGTGAGGAACAAGTAAAAAATCCTCTGCGTCAACTTTATTCCATGGAGTCCGTATCTGGTTTTGTTATTGACGCTAGCAACACCAATTATGCAGGCAAGAAAAATCATGGTTAAATAGCGCTACGCGTATGTAACACGACAAATCTAAGCAAACATTCCTTTTGCAGTTAGATACATAAACGAATCCTGTTCACCTAATTGCACGAGTGTGTGTTTTTTTGTTGATGGAATTCCGAGAGTCGCCATTCTAGCGAACAGATTTATAAAGACTGGAGAATTTCTGTCCTACTCATACAATATGGAAGCTCTCACTGAAATGACATTATACGTAAGTTCATATTCATTCTAGTTCCGCTCTTTTCGTCAACACAATAATTTATTTTAAAGCAATATTTTACTTTCCCAACAGGATTGTGCATGCAGAAAAATTGACTGCATCAATAGAAAAAAGAACTTGAAGGTCCAATTAAAAAACAAAAAACTTCCGTGTTCTGACTGTGGAAAGTGAGTATGTTGTTTTCATATTTGACTTAATAAATCATTATGACAATTAATATAAGATATATATTTTTGAAAACTAGGGTATTCTCCTCGCGAGGATATTTAAGGCAACATGCGAAGCTTATGGGCCACGTTTATATTCAACCTTACCAATGCAAACTTTGTAGCAGGTAATAATATAATGTGGTATATATATTAATACATACATGCCGCTACAAAACCATAATTGGATTCATTTTTACTTACAGTTCCTTTTCTCGACGAATTGAATTAGAGCTTCATATGAAAGTGCATTTACCAGTAATTCAGTTGGAAAAAGTTGATGCATTAATAACATCACCCGCTAGATGTGAGAATACGAACCGTAGTAACTGTTTAACTTACAAACACGACAAGGGCAAAACCATAAAATCCCTAAAATCACCAACAAAAACTCCAAAACCGCACAAGTGCCATTTATGCAAAAAGTAAATGCGTGTAAAACCGTTGAAAAATTTAAAAATATTGGTATCTATGTTTGTTAATATTTAATTACAATTTTCAGGAGTTTCAACAGAAAATCGAAAGTACGTCTTCATTTATTGGAACACGACTCAAACTTTACTGTACTTTACTGCTCTATTTGTCCGGACTATTTTTTCAAGGCTACGGATCTAAAGAACCACACCGATAAGCACCAACAAGACACGAAACGTAGATTTCCATGTCCAAAATGCAGTCGTATGCTTAGTAGCAAACGCTGTTTGTCAAAGCATCTTCTCTCTCATGAGGTCAAACAAAAACGATTTCAGCAGTGTGCCAATTGCGGAAAGTTAGTCACTTGATTCATTTGTAAAAAATAAAGGATTCACTGATTTCATCACTTATTTGCTTTACTTTTTAACCAGGACTTTGCCTACGCTCTCCGACTTGCAGCATCACATAAAAATCTATCACCCAGACGGAACGATTTTCGAATGTGAACAGTGCAACAAAAAATTTCGCACAAAAAACGGATACAACTCTCATACACAACAGTTCCACGCAGATAGTCGTCCGAGTTGTGACATTTGCAAAAAGTAAGCAAAATCAAATGAGATTTATTTTGTTATTGGAATAAGTATTCAGTTATAAATTGTTTGGTTTTATAGGTTGTTTTACAGTGAAAGTAGCTTGAACATGCACAAAAAGACAGTACACAACCCCCAGAGGAAAATATATAGATGCCATGTCGAAATCAAAAAATACAAATCATGTCGACGTATCTTTTTTTCCAAAGATGGGCTACGTCGACACATTATTATGCACAGAGAAATTAAAAGTAACCTTGAGTAATCGTTAAAACTGTATTTAAATTCTGTTTTCTCCATTATATTATTTCAAATAATAAATGAAACAATAATTAAAGCCCATTTTATCCTCATGCATGCATGCATACAACACGCATACCTATTTACTTTTCATCTATGGGGGCCTTGAACAAGCCCCAAATAATCATTATAATACCTAACTAAAAAGAAGTAATATGCATCCATTAGGCATACATATTAC
>JAQIWO010000086.1:0-22811 GCA_034695405.1 Entomobrya muscorum
AAATAAACGTTTTTATGAAACTTTATTTGATGTCTTTACCCAAGTGCTTTTAAATTTGTTTTAGGGATTTGTGCGAACTTTCTGGCTGCTGGAGGTTTGATGACGTATTATGAAGAAGGTGAGGGTCACACTAGCCATCTGTAAACAGGAACAGGATATTTGCCATTTGCCAGATACTTATATGTGTATATTATTTAAATTTTCAAACACAAAATATCCACGGCAACCCATGCGACACAACACAATTTTTCTTCTTAAAACATATACTTGATTTATATCAATGTCTGTACTTGTACAAATACCAAAATTAAATGGCTGCAAATATCGAACTTGAAGACGAATGCCGGTATTAACTATTTTAAATAGAAGGCTGTAAGCTAACTCGGTATTCGCATACATATCCTTAAAGAAAGCTTCTCTTATATAATTTGCTAAAGTACATAATATGTACACAGTGGTTATGGTTGATGTTACTCAAATACGTTTAGATTTTAGATGTGAACTTCCAGACTGTTGGGTGTTTGAAGGCAGATTATGAAGAATGTGAGGGTCACACTAACCATCTGCAAACAGTCACATAAATTAGAAGTCTGATTGAACTGACATCACGTTTGATTCATTTAACGACAAAAAAGACTTTTTAATGTTTGTATAGTAATAGTACTAATGATATATAAAATCATGTATTTTTTTACACTTGCAATTGTTGAAAAAGTAATTGGAAAAATATCGCCTCCTTTAATTGCTACCGCACAGCAGTCGACTTCATTTATGACCACGGGTACGAGATCTGCAGGAACTTGATTCCGATTTTCGTCTTTAGCCAACCATGTTTTAAGAGCTTCCATCTAATAAAAAATATTATTTCATACACAAAAATACTTATTTGAAAACCAAGAAGGTATGATTAAAATTAAAAAGTTTTAAATTTCAATTTGCCTTGCGAGAAATATCAGCAGCTATGGACATGGCGACTAACGAAGCCAAACAATAGCTGACGAGAGGCACCCATTTTCCCACATGTTTGATGGTTTCACCAACTGCGAACATTTCATATAAAGCGCCGGCACAATACTTCATAAAATCAAGCATGTAGGCTCCAGAAATGACTCTCATTCTTTCGTTCAACATCTGTGACATATTCTTCAGTGCATTGTAACATCTTCTTATTTCAGCACATTCTGATGCAGTTATTGATAATCCGTTTTCCATCGATTTCTGCTGCAATTTCCACTTTGTAGGAATAAAATCCAATAGCTCATACTCCTGCTCAATATTTATAGTAGTCGTTGTTGTCAACATTTCATGGAAACCTTTTGTCAACATCCAAAGCGTCACAACTGCCAGTGCAAGGAAGGCATCAGTATAGACACTCACCGATCTCCTGAAAAAAACTCAAAACATTACAAGAGTTGAAACTTATATTCATAGCATTGATAGCCACTATAACCAGATTTAAATTAATAACTTCAAGTCCAACCTTGCAAAGTATCCCAAAATTCCTAGAATGCCAACGAGAGTGTCAGTGAAAGACGAATTCATTTTCTCTTCGATAGCCGTCTGTATTTTGGCCGGATCCAGAAAAAAATTGTATCGGCTCACATCCACCATTCGGGTCCACCACTATTTTGCGGTCCAGTCTCTCAAGTTGCCTTCACCTGGAACGAAATATAGGTGTTTTCCGGTAAACATTGCAAGCAAACAAATGCTACTGTATAACCCGACGATAATCATTGCCAGCCATTTTGTGGATATTTTCGATTTGGGTTCCTGTCCTGCTGTTTGGTAACGCACTTCATGTGCATGGCAGATGTTTAGAAGATTTTCAAAAAGTTTCCCATCTCTCCAGAGAACAATAATGGTAGCAATCTTAATAACATTTCCAACAGCCATTATGGCAATGTCAAAGAAAACTTTGGGATTTTTAGTTTCCTCCCATTGGACATCTCGCACAGTTTTAATCACCCAGAAAATCGAGAAGAATGTGCCAATTGCGCAACTTATCTTTTGGGGCCACCAACTTTGAAAAGTGTAGCAATTTCCTTCAAATTTCAAACGGAATTGGGATAGTCCGATGTAGTAGGCGGCATCAAAATAAATTTTGAGAAAGTTGCAGACACTGTTTGACCATGGGGAATTATTGTAAGCGGAGGAAATATATGGGATATCTTGAAGTGGAAACATTTTCGGGGCAGGTATGTTGTCGACGGGAACAAAATATGTACTGTCAAGGCTTGTAAAATTTACAGATAGTTTTTTTTCTCGAATCAACCGGAAGGAATTTACTATGTAGTATATTATTTATCTTCAAAAAATTTAAAAATTTGGTTTAACGGAAATGCTGAGTTTACAGAGCTAATAAAGTATGTATATTAAGTGATTTGGCAGTAAGAATGCAACATTTTAAGTTTAATTTAATTTATATGAAGATGTACAAACACGGAAGTACAGAAGTAACGCAAACATGCGGGTATTTCCCTGGCTATTTTAATATGGACCTATTGTAGCATTTTATTCATTTCCTTGTAGATTGTAGTAAGTTATCGTAAAATGTGTACTATTCCATTTGTTCGCTAATTTATAAATATCGCTGTTTGGACGAAAGTTTTTTCCCCAAGCAAAAATGATCATCCAAAGTAACATCAAAACACATTTTTGATGATTAAAAACTGGTTTTAAAATTGTGTACGTTTCTAGAATTTATTTTATTTATGATCATAATATAGTAGAAGTAGAGAATAATACATTGAAAATAAGACACGAAGATTCAAATCTTAAATGTAGTTATTTTAAGGAAATTCTTAAGCATTTATTGCTACATCTGCTTATTAACTAACCGCGGATAAACTAACGTTAGTCAAGCTATACGAATCAACCTCAATTCATTTAGATCTTGCTTAGTACATATACTACAAGTAAAAATCTAAATAAATTTATATTTAACACTAAAATTCAATATAGCACACAAAAAGTATTTGATCAAAAAATTATTTGTTAATTGGAAATTTTAAAATGGAACATCTAATTTCAGTTAGAATGAACTATTCAATCTAAAACATTACATTGAAGCTTGAAACAAATTGAGATCAATTCACTTTAAACGTATTACTATCAGTGTAAAGTATGTAGAAACTTTTACTGATTATTATTGCTTTATGCCTTCAAAATATGTTTGTTGCTGTTACGTTACAATTTGTTCAAGGGAATGCAGGATGATTTTATAAAGCAAGGATTAGGAATATTGATTTTCAGATTAATTTACGTTTTAAATTGTAAAATTGTATTATTATTTATGTGCATAAGAAAGTTTGCATACAAAGATATATTTGTAAAAAATCATAAGCATTCTGGTTACGTAAGTATTTTAAATTGAAATAAAATGACAAGAACTAATAACGTTAGCTGCTAATGCAATAATGACCCAATTTATATAAAAAATAGGGTGTGATGTATCAATATTAAATTTGGGTATACGTCCAAATGTAAGTTATAACTCACTTCGAGATAGATGCAAGTTAAAAAAAATTTTACACAACTTTCCTTGACAAACGAATCACTGAATCTTCTTCTGCTACTAAAAATATTTCTTTATTTAATTTAGGTATTGTTGCGAACTTCCATGCTGCTGGAGGTCTGAAGGCAGATTATGAAGAAGGTGAGGGTCACATTAACCATCTGCAACCAAGCATGCAATATTCGCATGAGAACTCAATAGGGTTCAATGCAATACGCCGAAAATGGTTATTTTTTATGTTATTTATTTTATTTACTTATACTTTATTTTGAATTCATATACGTTTGCAATTGTTGAAAAAGTGATGGGAAAAATATCTCCTCCTTTAATGGACACTGTAGAACAGTCAATTTCATTGATGACGACAGCTACAAGGTCTCCCGAAGAAAGTTGATTCCAATTGTCGCCTTTAGCCAGCCACTCTTTTAGAACACCCATCTAACAAAAAACATTTGTTCAATTCTTTAAGTTTAGTTTTTTTGAATATGTAACCTAGAGGTAACCTAAAATCCCATATTTCGATTGTTACACTGACTTTGTAAGGAATTCCGGCAGCAATTATAAGGGTAATAAAAGCACCACAAAAATAGCAGACTAGAGGCACCCATTTACCAACATGTTTGATAGTTTCTCCAACCGCAAATATTTCAGTGAGAGCAGCCGCATAGTAAATCATGAACTCAAGCATAAATCCTCCTGTCAGCATTCCGATTCTTCCGTTAAATAAATTTGCCATCTTCTTCAGGGCGCAGTATTGGCTTCTAATTACAGTCCACTCTGAATGCTTTACTTTAAATGCATCTTCCATCAATTTCCGATGGACTGTCCAATCTATGGGGTCAAAATCCAGCAACTCGAGTTGTAGCTCGTTCTCTATAGTGGCCTGCGTAAGTATCGACTGCAAATTATTTGTTAGTGTCCACAACGTCAAAACCGTCATTAGGATTAAGGGATCTCCATATGCAGCCAAGAATCTCCTAGAAAACAAATCGATTATAAATATAACGCGTATTCATTGCCAAGTTTTGCACTTTTGTCAAGTTTCATAGTTTCATTATACAACAGCATTGGTAGCCACTATAGCCAGATTCGAATACCAAGCCGAACCGGTGAGCCGAACCTGATCAGATATCCAAGTGAGCCTAGAATGCCCACAATGATTTCAGAAGACGACCAATCTATTTTCGTTTCGATTGTCGTCGGTATTTTGGCCGTTTCTAGAAAAAAGTTGTAGCGACTCACATCCACCATTCGAGTCCACCACCACCTTGCCGACCAGTTTCGTAAATTGTCTTCGCCTGGCAGTAAATGAAGATATTTTCCAGTGAAGATGTGCAGGAAGGAGATGCTACTGTAATACACACAAATCAAAATAGCCATACATTTTGTCGTCAACAGTTTTTGTTTTGGTCCATTGCTCATGGTTTGGTAGCTTATCTCGTGTGAATGCAAAGTATTGAGGATTTCCTCAAACAGCTTCCCACCCCTCCATAAAACAGTAATGGTATCAATCTTAATAAAGTTTCCAACAGCAATCATCGAAATGTCAAAGAAAACTGTAGGATTTTGAGTTTCCTTCCATGCTACATCCCGAACAGATTTAATCATCCAGAAAATCGAGAGGAACGACCCAATCCCACAAATCAACCTTTGGGGCCACCAGCTATGAAAATGGTAGCGATTACTGTGGAATTTCAAACGAAACGGGGATATTCCGATGTAATAGGCGGCATCAAAATACATTTTGAGGAAGTTGCAAACGCTGTTGGAAGATGGGCAAGGTACAGCGGAGGAAATGGATGGAATATTTTGAAGTGAAAACATTTTCTGGACTGGTGTGTCGTCGGCGGCAAAAAAAAGTCTACTGCCAATGCTTGAAAACTTTGCAGATTATTATTTTTCAAATTACCTGAAAGTACTTTAAATGTAGGATGTTATCTATCATCAAAGTAATTTCAAATTAAGTTTTACGGAAATGCTGAGTTTATAGAGCTAATAAAATATTGCTTATTAAGTGATTTGACTAAATTAGTACTGTAGCACTTTAAGTTAATTAACTACCAGAAGAATTTTAATTCTGAAAGTAGTTTATGCGATTAAGTTGTTTGTCTGTCTGTCTGTCCGTCCGTCTGTCTGAGGACACGATAACTCCCGACCACATGCACCGATCGAACCCAAATTTGGTACATAGACTCGTCAGGTCCTGCCAAGGAGTCCTATTGATTTTCAGGTCGGGGGACCCACGTGGTAGCCGGTGGCGGGGGTCGACGTGTGGGGCATCGGTCACATGCTTCGTAAATAGCAAATTTTTTTTATTGGGAAATCTCATAGAGAAGCAAAAGCTGATCAACTTTTATCACTGAACTCTGGGTCGATTCGGTCTCCTGTGGTCAGGACGGGGTCGACAAGGTCATATGCTTCGTTCATGACTCAACTTGTCAGAATTTTCATCACGCTTCTGGTAGTTTTTTCCACGCTGCTTTACAGCGGTTTTATTTAAATTCATGTATTTCATTGCAGAAAAAAAATCATATTTTTAAGACTGACTTTTACAGCAATATTTTAATTTTTCTTAGAAATAATAAAACAACGCTTGTATATAAGCTAGGGTGTATTTCAAGGGGAATTTTATTCAAATAAAACCTTAAACTCGGTCATTTAAAACAAAAAAAGAAACAATACAACAATTTGTTTTTTTTTAATTGTGATTTTTACTTTCAGACAGCTTCCTTTACAGATGCAAGCACTCAATTCTCAGAAATGTTTCTACAGTAAAAGGGAAAAGATGTATGCATAAATATAGAAATTTAAAACTTTTTATATGACAGTCATTTAATTTTACTTTTAATCAGAGAATGAAAGTAGTAAATTTAATTCGGATCCAAATTTAACTTTAATAGTTAGAATGAACAGTTTTAACCCTTACCGGAAAAATACTCGGCAAATAATTTAAGACGATATTTTTCAGGTCAAACTATGCTGTGCAACGGAATGGGTTCTCCCGTTTCCTCATCATTTTCTTCAGACGCGCACAAGGACAATACACAACACAATCCAAACATTCCGAAAATGCCCAAAGCAACCCACCTGCCAGTAGCTGTAAATATTATAAACCTAATAAGCAAGACAATGCCACCGCCACCTTTCTTACCCATTATTATAATCAATTATCCACAGAGAACACCAAAAGTTTAAACTGCTGCACTGTCGTTTGTAATTTCTGGAATGGAAGGTTTTAATGAATAAAAAATATATATTCTGAAAACTCTGAAGCACTTACAAAACCGCAGCTCCTCAAACAAAACAAAAACTACGTGATGTTTTTTTTTGGCCAGAAAATATTCCGAGAATCTAGAGCCAGAGAAGATGTAAAAATGATATGCATATAACATGTTGTGCCATTTGGAAGCTAAACGTTTGCTATAATGTCCTAATATCCATTTAAAACAGGAAGCGACTGACTGAGAATAAGCAGATGGAAAAATGCTTTGGACACTGCATCTTAACATTTTGATCCGTTTGCGTGTTTAAGTCTTTTAAACATGAAAATTTTACATACGGTTACGAACAAATGCTTTTGTAGATTCTATGATGATTTTGATATGATTTTCTAAATTCGCAGTTCTACAAACAAAGGGAAGTCTCAGGTGTTTTTTGTGTGGCTTACATAATTTATTGCGATCCAAAAATATGTACAGTTGTAGTGGGGAGCACTAATGCATTCAAAAAGATGTGTAAAATTGCATGCAAGTTTAACGTAAAAAAGCTAGAGCATGAGAAAACAAGTTTTTTGCTTTGTTAAAAAATTGCACTGCTATTTTTTGCTACAGTAGAAGGGACAATCGGAAATTTAAGTGATAAATTAACGAATCATAAGGTAAGAGGTTTAACTGATTACGAAGGGAATAACATGTTTAATTTCACTCTGGTTGTAAAACAAAACCAACATATAAATACGACGAGCTAAAATGTCCACGATTAGTTTCTATGGAAATAGTTTCTGATATGATGGCGGAGGCTCGTCCTTTTTCCCACTGTCTTGACAAGAAACCACGTCAGTTCTGCTGGAATTTGTCTTTAAGCCTGTATTAGCCGGTACGCTAGGAAATCCGATATTGGTATTCGTTACAATGGTGGTCATGGTCATTGTAAAATTAATAGAATCATCTTCACGTATTTGCTGTCGTGAATACACACTCCAGTTTTCCCCTAGAGTACTTTGCGATTGAGAAGTAGAACTGGAAGTAACAGTCACCGAAGAAACTTGTTGATGAGCAGCTTCTTTATTTTTCTGTTTGCATTTTAGAATACAGAAATATAAAATGATGAACAAGCCAAAGAACACGACATACATAATTGGGTCCATGTTTTTTTTCCACTACAATAAATAATTTAGAAAAGTTCATTTAGTTAATGAATATTGACATGAATAGTCTGTGACAAGTTTTTTGATAAATGATAATATGGTGTTTAAAATTCTATAATTTTAAAAATAAGTACGCACAGTTTTGTAGTCCATTTAAAAAAATTTAAAAAAACCTTCAATGTTTTTAAAGAGAGAAGATCAGAATTCAATTTCTAAATGCATACAGGATAGACTGAAACATATTTCATTCCATGAATTTGGGTTCCATTTGGAAGCATAAAACAATCGCGATAAAGTTATACACTTGTCAATTGACGACTAATGAGAAACATAATTACCAGAGATAGAGAGGTTAAGTCGTCATAGTGTAACATTAAGTATGTTTCTAATTAAACACGTCAGCATCCGATAACAGTCTCAAACTTATTCTGCTTATTCAGCCTGGTTTATCATTTCAAACTAGCGATTGTAAAGATCGATGAAAAAGGAGCCGGTTGAAAGAGTTAAAACGGGTTTTTCTTTAATGGTCTTAATGGTAATTTCTTTATCAACACAGAAGTTTCTGGGCACTCGCTCATATTGTTGGACGTTTCAAAAAATGCTTTCGTTACAATAAAAATGTTTTTTTTTTGCATTTTCAGACGATAATTTTGGTCTTGAAAAAAAATCTTTATTTAAAAAACGTTTAAAAACTATTTAGGTGCTAAGACGCTAGCGTATGATATAAGTAATCGCTTGTTGAAAACAGGATTCCGAATTTTAAAACCGTTTAGGGGATGTAGGGATGTAGGGGATGTACGGGCGGGCGGACGGCCGGACGGACACGGTAGAGCAATCCCAAAAACAACCCGTAGATTCTTTCCGGCTCCTTAATAAGTAAGTAAGAATGTCTAAGATAGCAGTGAGACTATGGTTATGGTTTAAAAAAAGATTATTTATCTGTGAATAACTATTTGTTTAAATCTGCTTACGTAAGTTTTAAAGGAAACAAGTTATTTTGAGATTTTAGATAAGATGAGTCAGCAGTTATACTTTTCAATGAAAAATAGAATGATATGAAGGCTGACTATTGTTCTCGAGGTTTCCTCCATTTTCTTGAGAAAAAACTATATTACTTGTTGCAACTTCAATTTCTTGTGATGCATTTCTTATTTGAATTGAATTATCCAAACGACTGCTAGTTACGTGTTGTCCTTGGTACATACTCATGTTGACTTCTGTTGCAGAAGTGGCAGGAGTAGCTGCTACAGAGGATAGCTGTATGGCAGAAGTTTTTACTTTATGTCGTTTTATTCGACAACAGCCACAAAGGCCCAGAATAATTTTTACACAGATTAAAACGATTATGACTGCAATATCCATTGTCCTACTTAATCTAAAAAAGTACCATACAAAATATTTATTTAAATATTAATCTAAAGTATTTACACAGTTTAAAAGATATTTTGAAGATGACTTTATATTAAACTTATTAGTTTCGATAAAATTTGTGAGTTCGAACTGTGGTTATCCCGAACACTAGTATTTATTTTTTCAGCAGGATAAAAAAATTGAATTAACCAACTAAACTAACCAGCCAATAAAAATAATTTTCTTAAAAAGTTTTGACGCTGTCCTGAAAATCATAAATATGAAATTAACGATTTTCCTTTTACGTCAGATGAACGCAGTTAGAAGGAAATGTGAGTCATTTTTTACGATCTCAGTTCCCTAGATATAAAAATTACAGGCTTTATGAAATGTTAAAAAAAAGTCAGAGGAATTTTTCTCTCTTTAAAGTGGCTTAATGATGGCTCATTAGTCGTTGAAACCTAAAATAAATATTCTGTAAGTTAGAAGAAAGCTGATAATGGATACTCAAGCATGCTACAATGCTAATGCTAACTAATGTAAATGACGAGTGAAAACGTCAACAATTAATTATTTCTAAGAAAAAGCACATAATGTGATAATGAAGGATCATATTTGTTGCCACTGTAAAACCATGGCAATTCTACTTGAAATTGTCTGCGTACGTGTACTGTCTAATTCTGATGCTAACCAAATTCTGGTTCTGATGATTGAAACCAAAGTTTCTTCTTGATCCGTCCTTTTTAATGGAATAGGTTCTTCCGTTTCCCCAATATCGCAGGATCTGTCAGCAGGATCACGTTACTCACGCAAAAAGCTTTTATTATCCCAGCTAAAGAATAAGATACTTAACAAGTTACATGTTTTAGCCATTTCAATGATAAAATTATTTATTATTAGCAGATGACGTTTTTTGCTGATTTGAAACACTTGTGTGCTACTTATGGAGTAAAAGGTGTGCATGCTTCCAAAATAGGTTATAAAATAAACTTGTATATTTTTAAGTGTAAACAGAACTGGAGCTTTACAAAAAAATACCCACGTTTTTTGCCGTATATTTTTTTTTACAATATTTACTGTCATATAGACAGGGCATGCATTCTTAAAGCTCTGTGAGAAAATAGCGGTATGTGTAGAAGCTATAAAAAGGAAATATGATGTCATAAATTATCTTAATGCACCGACGTGTTCTCATTGATGCCTCATGTCTCAATATTCCTGGAAGACCAGAAAGTGAATGAGAATAAACAGACGGGAAAAATGCTTCTGACGCTGCCTCACGTCATATAAACATTTCATGTTTCAGTGGAAAGCAAATAGGGAAATTCTTTTTTTCTCTTCAGTTTATACGATACAGAAAAACTTAGACGGGTGTACAAACCACAAGCCCACGACATGAAATCATAGTCAAGTTGGATTCTTTGTGCGCATTAATTTCTACAGAAAAAAAAAGAATTTCCATACCAAATTTTTCGGTGTGCAATATCCTATTCATGTTTTTGTCAGAAATGAGAAAATCCTGTATATTTTATTTTTCATAATGGGAAAAAAAGAAATGCAATAATCGGGAAATATTGAGTAGCATGCATTTTGTTGCACAGTGCCTCATTTACCCAGTTCCCATTATGCGAGACTGATAAACTACATTTTTTACAGAAAACCCGAATGTACTAAAGACAATTTTTACGACAAAAGGAGAAATGAATTTTCTGCAATCTGATTCCGATTTTTTGCTCTTGACAATGATGATTGGGGCAATAAATGAATTATTGTTTGAAAATCTGTGATGAACAAATGTAGGTTATATTTCTGCTAATTGAGACAATTTAGGATTATGAAGCTTATAAAATGCTTTCAATTCTAAAACTGAGATTCTTCGTATTTATTTATGAATTTTCATTAAGAGCTAAAAAACTATTGTAACAAAACAATAGTCAGTCTCTTAAGTAAAAAATATTTACAACTAAATTTGAGTGCATAAATGTTAGAAATTAAGTTTTAAGGAAAAAGGGCATCATATGAGGGCGGAGATTCGTCATTCTTTACACGGTTTGGACAAGAAACCAAGTCAACTCTATTCGAAATTGTCTGCAGGTTGCTATGCGCTGGCACATTACGATTTGAGCTCCGGTTATTTCCAAAAACGGTGGTCATCCTCCAAGTAGTTGGATCGTTCCGCTGCAGCAAATTTCTTTCTATTGGCGATGGAACGTTTCGTCTGGGAATAATAATTAAAGAATTTGAGGAGAAGATTTTCTTGGCACCCTTTTTCAGCCTCCATCTTAGAAACAAGATTACAAAAATAATGCCAAGGATGACACCCGCAAGGATCATTAAGGCTCTTGAAGATGATTCTTCCATGCTTCCTTGTTAGCTAATGTAAATTATACAAGAATGTGTTTATATGTAGCCAAATAGCCAAGATTAGGGAAATTGATTGTTCGGAAATATTTTGAAAATATTAAGAGTATTTATTTCAAATTGAATTTTTTATAAGATACTTACAAAAATTTATTCCAATTGGTAAATATTAGCTTTCATATTAAGATGGAGTAGATTTTTTGGTGACTATAGCTGATCTTGATTTCTGAATGAATTAACATTTTTGAAGCAATATGCAACTGCATTGATGAATTATGTTATGATTTGAATGGAAGTTATCAGTTGTTTTTTGCGCGAGTTATTGACGTCAATTAAGCGAATCAGACACGTCAGACGCTGAAATGAAATGATGATAAGAGAAATGATGCATGAATGAGACAGCAAATTATCATATTTTTGTAACAATTCGATTATTTCCATATAAAGCTAGTTGACGCGATCACATAAGCTTACGCGGATGTCGTTTTTAAAGTAAGTTAAGAGATAAATTTACATAATATGTGTGTTTATTACAGCAGGATATAATGTATATTAAGTTATATCCCAAACATTCGGATGGAAACTTGATGAGTTTGATTTCAGTTACGAAGGAGTCTGATTGATAATTTATGTAAGGCGATGAGGTAAATGCACTTATCTGAGCTGGATAAGTGCGAACTCACATGAATACGATAAGTACAATATAATTTGATGTGATAATCGGACATAGATCTTTGCATTGTTATAACGTAGCTTGTGACCATGACAGTGCAATATGACAAAAACAGATGGGAGGATTCATGTTTTTAGCGTAGTTGCATTTTGTGTGTATATTTTATGTGAATACATGAACTCATGCATCCATGTCCATAGTAATCCTTTATTGTGATCGATAAAACTACATCTCAGAAATATGTAGATTGTGATGACAATGCTAGAAATAAATCCATTTATTTTTAAAAGTCATATTCAATTAAAACTTAAAACTGTATTTATTGAGCTGACAATAAAGTTAAAATACATATCTCGAGTAAACGTTATTATAAATACGATGTAGTAAAAATGTTAACAAGTATTTTTTTAAGGAAATAGGGTATGATATGCTGGTGGTGGTTGCTCCTCTTTATCACTTTCGTGACAAGAATAAGGCAAGTCACTTCTACTAGAAATTGGTCGTAAATTGGGTACCGGTGCGGGAGAGTGTGAACTGTGAGTATTTGTTGAAATGGAGGTCATTGACCTGGAAGCAGCATTGCTTAGCTCTCTTGGATTTCTCGTCCGAGATGAACTATCTTGATGAGGGATATAACTTTCTTGTCTTGGATACATTATCCAATTACTTTCCGGCACAGTATTTGTACAAGAAGGCAAATCAATCCGACTGGATATTGTTCGCAAGTCGTTATCTGGTTCACTAAGACGACGTGAGTTTTGGTTATTTGTGTAAACGGTGGTCATCGTCCAGGAAAATGTGTCGTTTCCTTCTAGTTGATTTCTTCTCGTTTGAGACAAACCATCTTGTCGTCGGGGATAACTTGGTTGTGTTGGAGTTACAGATACAGGAGTTGCACGAGTGACCGGTACAGAGGATAATTCTTCGGCTGCTTCTTTCGCTTTCCGTCTACATCTTGCATAGCAGACGAGAAAAATGAAGAAACATTTTACACAGACAAAGACTATGAGATATGTTGTTTGGTCCATGTTTTCTCTGCTTTTTTATAAATAATTGAGAAACATTGGCGAATTGAATAGTCGGTTGTATTATTTGTAATATAAATAAGTAAATAATTTTTTTAATTTGAATGCACAGATAACTTCCAAAAAATAGGAATATGCCTACAGAATTTTAGTTAAGGTCGCACAAATTATTGAATTATGTTTTAAATGATAATATATCAGATTGTATGCTATTGAATAATTTAAAGGATAAATTAATTGTGTGAAACTCAATGACTTTGGTTAAAAGATTATCAATTTTTGTTTGAGAGTTATTGACGCTATAAAAAAAATTGAGATAAGGCGATAATTGATAATATGAAATTGATATAACAGAATGATGATGGGTATGTAATTAAAATGAGAAGAAGTTAATGATCGAATTGTATCAAAATGCTTATTTCTATTTAAACCCGTTAAAAATGATCACGGATTGTATTACCCTGACAGAAATGTGATAATGACAGATTTTAACGCAACTTTAAAGACACACAGACAATTCAAAGTAATATGCTTAATAATGAAAGATTTTAATATGCACAAAAATTATACGAAATTTAATTCTAAAATTGGTTTGAAATGATGGAAAATGATTGACAGTAACTGTACTAAGGTGAATGTACTTATCTGTATGGGATCAAAGTGAAAATTCATTAAAACCCCAAACCCTTATTATTGTTAATTCAATATATATTATTATTCAAGCATTATTTCATGTAAACTCATAGTCTGTCAACCTGTAATTTTGGGAATTTTGTACAACACGTTTTTATGTCGTTTGCAGGAATGAGAAGGTGCCCAAAAATTACCAGTATTTACCATTTTAACATAGTGAGAAATGGGAAAAAGGGCACTGTGAAAAAAATGAATGCATGTTATTTTTCCCCGTTTTTTTCATTTTTCCCATTTCCCACTGCCCTGGGAAAAACTAAAAAGGTGGAATTTACTCATTCCAGGTCAGTTGTCTTAAATATTATTTTTTTTGCGTGAGGGCGACAAGAAAAAAGTACCTAATAAATATATTAGTCTTAAATTTGATTAAAATCACCACAAGTACATAAACGATTTTTTAAGTATTGAATTTACATGCCAGTCTTGCCTCTACATAATATATTCATCAGGCTGAACAGTGTAATAAGAAAATTATTGAGCAATTAAATATAAAATAAAACCGGTAAACCCGTTAGTAAAGTGCCGTGTTTGTGAAGGGTATTTACTATGTTACAAAATAAAAAGGCTGGCCGTGCCGGCGTGTTTACTATTCAAAATATATATAAATACGAAATATATAAAATATTTTTTTAATTTTAAAATATTCAAAGTCCATTTACTGGTAACACCCTTTAAAAATTTTAAAAATTTTTAGAGGAAAATGATCAGTGTTAAAATCCCTTTCAAATGACGCATTGCATGCGCTATATAACGCGCATAAAGTATTAACATGTAACGGCTTTTAACGGTAAACTTTCTCCGATTGAGCTTAAAATCAAAAGGCTTCTTCCTTATGACCATATAAACGTGTATACCAAGTTTCGTGAAAATCGGATGAAGCGTTCTCGACTTATCGTGCCGACGGATAGACACACAGTCAGACTGACAGACTAACAGACGGACAGACATTTACTCGGTGTCCTGTAATTTTTTTCTCTGATTTTATTAAGTACCTCACGGCACTTAATAAAACACACTCATTGATTATGATTACCTATATTTCCCTGAACTCAATTCATTTCCCATTGCATTTAATTACTTAATATATTTATATATAAAGCTCCCCGAAATCAATAATCCCCTCCAATCTTTTCAGTAAGATTTCCGATGACGATGATGATAACAAGAAGAAAAAACTGGAGTTATTTCAAAGTCTTGTAATTTCAAATCTCAAAAAATATAAGAAATACTACACTTATTGCAGTTAACACACTCCAGACGATAAAAACGAATTTTAATATACAAGCTATGCCGTTTCCAAAATATTTAATCCACATTAAAACCCATCTTAATATTATCCCGATTGCTATCATCAGCTCTGCATTGGAAACTTGGTCACGTCCGTCAGCAACTGTTTCAAACCCTTGCATTGGCTCTTCCTTACTAGCTCCTTCGGGCATATACTTGGTTTCTGGTATTAAAATAAGGCCATTATCCTCCAGACCATACGAATGATCTTGATCTTTCACAAGGCCGGTTTCCTGCTCGTAGTGTTTTCTTTTTAATATTCGTGCCACGCACCTGTAAAAGCTCACTTTATCATATTCCATCTGATTGCAAATTTCCTCAGAGCAGTTCACAATATTACCATAATCTACTTTTTCTGATTCTTGAGCCATTTTCAAATTAGCTGAATGAAATCTAATAAAACCATTGTAATCGCTACCGGGTTTAGGATTTATGAATCTGGAAATGTTTTGGATGATGAATGAGGGTTGAATCACGGGAAGTTGGTAATCGTAACTGCCTTCGTATCTACCTCCGGTGTAGTAATAGCTGCCACGATCTGCAAAATATTTAATTGAAAATAATATAAATTAAAGAATTAGTTCATGAATATCGAACATGCAAAATCTTACGCAGCGTGGCAACGGAGAACCGGGCTTGCACCCGGGAAAACAACAAGCTATTTGTCGGTTTTTGGTCACCCCGGATACATTTTTCGTTTTACTTTTTGCTCATTACGGACACGGACCTCGTGTCCCGGACGCAACATTTTTTTACCCGGGATCGAAAAGTTGCCGGGAGATTTGAACAACATTTTACACGTCCGATGAATATAATTAATTTTATTATTAATTGAAAGGCTAATCTACATACATGATCTCATTGAGCTCGGAAGTGGCCTACAATCCGCATTTATAAGTTCCTCTTGAAATTTCTGGCACAGCCCAATTATGACTTTTTTGGAAGTGGAAAGAGAACGACCACTGTCCACGTACACTGCCGCCACCAGAGACTCAGGAAATCGTGAATGTTGTAAATATAAGTGCCCTCGCTTTTCAACACAAATCTCTGCAATTGAATCCCCTTTTCTATGACCTTGTGAAACTCTTTTCTGGCGTAGAGGGTGAGTCGTGAGCTATTAAAGTCAATACAGTTGTCATCGTTTACGTAATACCAGTAGAGATACTCGCAAATCACCAGCTCCCAGACGGCGTCTCCGAGAAATTCCAGAATTTGAAAATTGGGGTGGTCGCTAATTGAGTCATTTGTAAGAGCCTGCAGCAGTATCTTCCTGTCTGCAAATTTATAGCCGATTTTTCTTTCCATTCTTGGTGCCCGACCACACTCACCAGAACAGAATGACTTTTGAAACTGTGGCGCCTTGTCGGAATTACATATTTCTGAACCAATCATCATGATAGCATCTTTCAGGAAATTAACAGTTTTATCATAATTGTCGGGTAACTCCCACAATTTTATAAAGAGCTTTCTGCACTCTTCAAATCCATTGTTCTTGTTCTTAGCATGGGGTAACCCACAACTTCCAGCGTCGATAAAAACTACTCCAAAAATGGCTTTGATAATTGAAGAATACAAAGTCTCAATTTCCCCATTGAATCCGTCTCTCGTTTTTATAAAGTCTTTTAATGACAGTAATTTACTTCCAATCCGGGAATAATATTCCTGCTTCTGGTATTCCTGAATGATGGCATTTAACTTTCCCTCCAACGTGCTTTGCCGGCGATACAGGTGTGTATTTTCTTCTCGTGCCACTTCGTCTATGGCTTGTTCCACAATTAATAATTTCAGAACGCTCACTCCCACTGCTTTTAAACGGTAATGCTTTTTCTTTTTGTAGAAAACATGGCTGTATGGAGGATAAATTGGTATTTTGTTTGAGTCAAAGTCGTGGGTTAATGCTTCATGGAGTAACACGATATTTTTGAACTGGTAGCCCAGCTGGTCACACAGATCATCTAAGTCTACAACCTTTACAAACTGTACAAACTTCATAATTATTATACTGATTGAATAGAAGACAGAAGGCCGAATTTTTAATTATTGAGAATTTGAATTGGTTTTAATATTTTATTTTTGACCTGAAAGCTCCCAAAAAAATGAAGAGCTAAAAATAATACAACAACCTGTTGTTCATTCAAGCTTGATATGCTTATGGTGCTGCATCACAACAATAACAAAAAGTATGAATGTACTGAACGCCGAAAAAAATAAAAAAACATTCTCAGCTGTTAAGCTCATGTATGTTTCTATAGTTTAGCTTGCGGCAGTAAAAAGGCTTCATAAACCAAAAATAGTTTCTGAGGTGAAATGCTTGGAGAGCAATATACAAATATTGTACGTGTAACTGCATATATGTAAGGTATGGTATGCTTGCATATTGTTTCTTGAAATTAAAAATGCACGTTTTATTTACTTCTTTCAGTTCTCATATAAATAGTTTCATGTTCTATTATTATTATTTGTATCGTGACCTTCATTTGCTTCAGATCATTGTCATTTGTCGTCAGGGTTCTTTTTGAAAATTCAGAGTATTTTCTCATTTTATTACCTTGAGTAAAAAAGAGAACTGTAAAATGAATATTATAAGGACATTCATATTTATTTTTAAAAACTACTAATATCAAAGCTAAATTTAAAAATTTTATTGTTTAGCAATTTTAAATATGAAATGGTATAGATGTGTATATGCTGTAAGCAGTTGTTAATTCATTTAAATTGTATTTTATTTTTTACTCATTGCTTCCAAACATTCTTTTGAAGATGTTCATAAAAGAAATAATATTTTAGACTACAAATGCATGGTTTAGATTGAATAAGAACGGATCCTTCTTCAAGTTCCTTCACGAATGCAATCACATAAATTCCCAAGAATTAATCTACAAAAAACTTGTATCCTGCACCTGTATTTATACAGCAACTTCAAAACATTTTCTTAAACAATTAAATTTACTTATAGTTACAATCTGCTGAGCAAATTTATGGTTTCACAAACGAGTAGATATTTTGTATTCATTTCCCTAATATTAAAATAAATATAGATAGTTTTAAATCACACTTGGCTTTCCTGGCCAATAATTGTTAGGAATTGTACTTTCTGAACTTACACGGGAGCTGTAAACTTTGCAAAAAATCGTTTATAAGGTTTTCTGTGAACCTGAAACCCTAAATTGGAAAGGTTTTAACTTCTTCCATTTTCAAGTTGCTTTTATCAGGTTTTGTTAAGCAACACCCAAAACACAGACATGCCATAAATGCAACGATTCCAAACATAAAGAGTACAAATAAAGGATTTATAGTAATTGTAAACATATTACAAGTTCAACTTTTTTTTACCCAATTGAATACAATAAAAACTGATTATGAAAAAACGAATCAAAACTTTGGTTCCGTTTTCCGCAAGAACGTTTTGCATCTAAAAAATATTTCAATATAGAATAGGTGGTTTGCATAATTCAAGAGAAATAAACTGTGTGTAATCAATAATCAAGTGTTGTTTTGTGTTTGGTCTTCCTGCCACTCAACGTTTGCGGTGAGGTCTCAATATTTATGGAATAGAGTAAACAAAAGAGTTTTTATATAATAACTGCACCTTGAATTCAGGATTCATTATATGAACCAAAAATATACTACAGACTATCTGTCTGCATCTCATCTGCATATAAAGACATGTTTTTTTAATGTTATACGGGCTTTTACAAGTCCACGTTAAGCTTTCTCTCCCAAGCTGGCTGTGTGAGCTCATGATTTTTTCCGTCGAGTGACGGCTACCACTAGAGATTTCTAAAAAAAAAGATGAACCTACACATGTTTTTCATCATTTTTGTTTCAAGTTCTCGGAAATTTGTATGCGAAAGAAAAGTTTAAGGTGATTTATGATTATGGTAATTGAAGTGTTACTAAAAAAATCGTGGTCAGTCCAGCAATTCCAACACGGCCTCGCACAAGAGAGAATGATTATGAAAATCCATCCACAAGGTAATTAACCTGCAAAAAAATAATTCAAATTGATTAAAAATTTTTATAACTATAACTATTTTCTTTACCCAATTGAATTAAATGAAAATGAATTATCAAAAAAGCCACCCACATTTCGACTGCATTTATTTTCATACTTATATATGCTGCTTATGAAAGTTGAAAGTTCACGTCGGTTAGTGAAGAGCTCAAATGACAATAATGAATGGAATTATATTCGTCTTTTCGCAGTAACAACTCCATAGGATTGCAAAAAAAACAAGAAGAATTAATTATTTTCATGTATTTTTAACAATGACTGTTTTTCGTATACATTCTCATCCAGAAATATTATATTTATTTTACAGGAAAGTTGTGCTGATTTGTACTGCATCCTGACATATTTTTTAGGTTAAAAATATGTATTGTGTTTTATGGTTTCCCGTGTAAAGCATTTAAAAAATTAATTCATAGTGAGCAGGTTTTAAAAAAATTTAAATTTAAATATCGGAAGCTTAAGTGAAAGAATTTTTAGATAAAAAAAAACCATCTATTTTTTTCATTTTTTAAAATTCTCTGCTGTGTTTACGTTTATGTACGAAATATTTATTTTGTTTTGAAGAAAAGTAAACTTGTCCGCAAATATTTCTTTTTTACTTATTTAAAAAATTAAATTCCTTTTTTAAGGTGGCTGGAATATATCGATATATTTAAAAGATCAAAAAAGTCACAAGAGGTTAAGGTGAAAATTTCATCAAAGAAGGACAAAATCTGTCATAGACAATCTTACGCAATGCAGTAGCAGGGTTTTTGTTTTTTAGGAGTCCACTTCTTCGTAAACCGAATCCACATCTTTTTACGATAAATGCTCGAAATGTTTTCTAGTTTAATTTTTGCGCATGCGGTGCGGGCAAGGGCGCTCATACAAGGGGCGGAAACCTTCGTTGCAAGTCAATTGTAAGATTTTCCACGTTAGGAAGGTTTAAAAGATTTAAAATAAATCCTTTAAAACACAAAAGCTCCCAACCCATCAATCTTGAAACTCTTAATTACAATAGAAATACACAAAAATAAATTTCAAGGGAAGAGGGAATCGTATGAAGGCGGAGGCTCGTCCTTTTCTCCCCTACCTTCCTTTTGTCTTTGTTGTTCTGGACACTCAGAACTAAGATGAATTTCTGCTGCAGGATTTGCACGAGAAACTGATACAGAAGATAATTGTGAGATAGCCCTTGAGTTCCTGGGGGGAAAATCTTCAGGAATTGTTCTTCCTGAATACCCATATGGAGCCGTAAAGCGGCGGTAATTTTCGTTTAAGGTCTCTTGTGGGCCAATGGAATTGGAACTATGAATTGGACTGTTCTGCTCCTCCTCCGTTTCCAAGGATTTTGCTGCAGTCATGCACTTGTTTAGAAACCAAAAAATAATGCAAACGGCTCCAACAATTACCAACAGAACTACTACAGGTACATGACTTTTTTCCATTATAAATCTAAATGATATTTTGCTATTTATTCAAATACACAAAAACCAGTTCAATTATCTAAAAAGAGCACCAACTTGTCTGCTCTTCTTTTCTCATGCTTATAAATATGTGCTTCTCAGGAAAGTTCACGATGTGGAATGAAAGCTTTACATGAATAAAGATGAATTTAAATACATAAGTATGTATAAAACACGTGTATACTTTGGCAATGAATAGTTGCAGAGAGTGGAATCAGTTAACCGTATTGACTCCCAATGGAAAAGCGAAACTTCCATCTGTTTTTCAAAAAGTTCAAGCTCTTGGAAACGTGTTTATGTAAAAAGCGTTTCAAGTGATTAATGGGAATGGAAGTAAAAAAAATGTTATTTACGACCATGTATATATTCTTTACCTTAAAAATGTATTTTTATAGAATTTTGCGAAGTGAAAGTGAACAACTGGCACGCACAAAACTCTCACCAAGTGAAGGTGTTAACTAATTATAGAATGAAAGAGGGGTTACCTTATTAACATCTTGTTTAGTTTGATGAAACACTTTAAAAAATATTTAGCAAACTTCCTTAAATAGTCCGAAATGAGGCGTCCATAAATGTAAAACGATGCATCTAGGTTTTTTACAGGCAAAATTGGGTATTTATTAGTTTATCATAGTAGGGAATGGGAATAAGGTCAATGAGAAAAAAGCTAATTAAGTAATTTACACACAGTAAATTTTTCCCGTTTTGACCTTGTCACATTTGTCACACTTGTCACCCAATTTTTTTCAACTGGAAAACGCAAAAAGATAAGTACTAATTTATTTATAACTAGCATTTACATGGATGTTTTTTACGATAACCGATACGAAAATGGGTAAGAAACAGAAATAATAGAAGAGGCAAATAGTTGGATACTTATTTGCCAGACCCGGGAAAGCCTTTTGAGCAAAATAAATCATATTATCAAAAAAATATTTATCAATAAATAGACTACGGTTTAAGGTTTAGAGATTGGTGATACCGAGATATATTATAAATCAGTATAAATAGAACCCTACCTACATGCTATTTAAGACGTCATTGTATTGAGCAGCAACCAAAATATTTTTGGCTGGAACTGCACCTTACATGTCAAAAGGTTCCCTCGTGATTTGAATTGAAGTATTTGGACGTGTAAATGGTTTCTTTTGCTGGGATGTAAAATAGTAGTATAATGAAATGTTTTCTCTATGATATTTTTTGAATGGCGTAATGTACTTTATGATATTAAATAATTATGGGGACATGGATTTGTTTTGTTAAATTTGTTTCATATAATTGTTTTTTTATAGCAAACATCACACATTGTCAACTATATTTAATAAAATGATGGCACATTTTTTTCAAAGGGAGTTTAATCTTTTTCGCATTTTATCTTGTATTGAGAGCTACTTTCATAAATCTCAGCAAAATCATAACGATTTAATCTAAAAAAAAGAAAAGAAAACATCCATTAAAATATGTAACAACTTGAAGAGACTTATCTATTTTTGTATGAATTTTATATTCAAAATATAGTTTACTGTATAATACGTACAGTTTTAAACCACAAATGAGCTCCCTGAACAATCGTTTGAAGAAATTGTACTTCCAGGGGTTTCAGAATGACACGAAAAGCGTTCAGTTTCCTCCACATGTTGGTCAACACTGATTAATGGGATGGGTTCTTCTACTTGCTCACCAGTTTCTTCAGAATCGCAATTTCTACAAAGACGGGTCAAAAGCACACAAAAACCAACAATTCCCAAAATCCCCAGAGCAATCCATCTCACTACTGGTGAATAAATCATAAGCTTAATTAAAGCAAAGATAACGCCACCATTTTTAGCCATTTTTAAACTACTTTCTTTCCACAAAAGTCAGTTTTTTGCAGCTTTTCACATGCTACAAATATGCGTTACAAATGCCGGTTCACAATCAAATGAAAGCTTTTGCAAGAAAGAATTATGCATTTCTATTTCTACACACGATTACTTACCACTTCAAAGGAAACAAAACCGCAGTTCTTAAACCAAACTAGTCATGTCAAACATGATGAAAACACGTAGATAAATTGGTACGAATAAACAGATAAATGTAGTATATATG